>BLKM01001253.1:3444615-3687115 GCA_013340265.1 Coptotermes formosanus
ATTATTATTATTATTATTATTATTATTATTATTATTATTATTATTATTATTTCATTTTATTACCTGTATGTCATAATTTTCTGTCCCAGTTATTTCGTTGTAAGGTTTATCAATTACTCTGCTTCTTCACTGCGTGACGGATTAACATTTTTCTCTTCTGACCCCCCTCCCACCCCCCCCCCCCCCCGCTGTCTAAATGTTGTTAAGTGTCCCGGTTTTTTGGTTTCTAAAAAACTTTATCCCTAAACATTGGTCAAATGATAACTGCCATGGAAGAACCGAAATACTCGGAAAAGTAAATCCACTCCAGTGTTACTTTACCCACCATAAAGAGCACAAGGCTTGCCTTCAGGTCAAACCGGAGTCTCCACGGTCACAAGCCACAGAATAATCCCCTAAACCATGGAATGGCCTAAACTGACGAGTTAAAATCCGTGCCATTAAATACTCATGACAGAGCCATTCTCTTCCCTGCAATGACGTTTCATCCCATAATATTTCACACTAAAGTTTGCACCGCCACTAATTAATGCGTGAAGCAATTAGTAAGGTCAGCCAGCATTACGGTTTGATCTACAGATCTTGGAACAGAGTGCGGACCCGTTACCTCCCAACTAATTCGCTCTCCGAGTATAAATCATTAATAGAGATGATTCCAGTTCTAGCGCCTTAGGGCTTGTCACAGGCGTGGCTTCAGACTGCTAGCAGCATCTAGAGCTCAGTGCCAGCTTGCATTAAGTACCACTGCTTAACCACAGTGCTGACAGCCATCAGTGTCACCTGCTTATTTAATACTGAGATTCTCTTAGCAGTAAGGGTTATATGAGCGCTGTAATATGACTCGGTGTGGTATGGTACACAAAGTCCAACCTTTAGGAGAAACCTCCAGCCTCCACCTTCACTAGTGCTTATATACCAATATACACGCCTTCGTATCTTATGATATTATAATCTTAAATGAATAATATTTCTTATGTGGAGGTTAGGAGTCGTGATTTAGTTGTCGCAATCGAGATGGATATTAAACATTATAAAATAATTCTACTTTTCGTGATTACTTGCTTAAACTAAATCCAAGTTTAGCGCCTTTTCCGTTCCCCGCCCACTATTGTCACGTTAATCACCAAACTTGAATAAAATAACTATTACGTTCTTGTCCAAATTAAACTACGTAGGCTACCTGCGCCTGTCCCTCAAGGATATCTGTGAAGGGAAGTACTGCACAAAATTGCACAAAATTCTCACCACAACTTTCTTGGTTGTAACGCCATGCAATTTAGTAAAAGGTTACCAACGTTTCATATTAATCTGCCGCTTCCGTCTTCAGGAACACTGAATCCTATGTACCCACACAACTAGTTAGGATAATTAAAATGTTTCTTTAACCTTCTAAAGCCTAGCTGTCACTTTCTGTACTACGAAGTTTAATTTTCAAGAATTGTACGCTCTGCCCACAGGGTGGATTTGTTTGTTTTGTACGGATTTCAAGTTTGACAGTGACTATTTCTCTATACAGCATTACCTAATTAGCTTTTACAACCGAGGAGAGTGTTTACTGCGCGGTACGAGCTGGGCCTTTAAATGAAACAGATAACAAAAATTAAGTCAATATCTGTCCAAACACAACCAAATTCTATTTATTATATAGAAGTACATGTTTCGACCTACCTCAGGTCATCCTCAGGTTTACAATTATGAACCTGAGGATGACCTGACATAGGTCGAAACATGTAGTTCTACACAATAAATAGAATTTAGTTGTGTTTGGACAGATATTGACTTAATTTTTGTACAATTAGCAACACAACGGTATGACGTTCGTCAAAAAACAGATAAAGTTTCGTCCTTGAAGAGTTAACTAAGCCTCGTTACAGCGCTCTGAAGCATATACTTGGCGGAACGGACTGAAAGAAGGAGTTGCTTTACCGACATTATTTTCAAATATACTTTAAAATATATCATTATAAAGGTCCAAGAAATTCATAAGGATTGACTTGAATGTGAGACATCACATGCTGGTCTATGCTGATGATATTAACTTATTGGACAAAAATAAATACCGTGAGTTTATATAAACGCACAAATCTGACGACGGATTTGGTATAAAATTACATACAAATATGGTTTTCAAGTGTATTACCGACGCTGTCAGTTGCTAAGATAACGTAGCGTTGGTTGTACAGTAGATAAATAAATCAATGCGAAGTACTGGTGGAATGACAACTGACAGGAAGAACACAACGTACTCAAAGAAAAATCTGTTCCCATGTCATTTTGTCTACTACAAATCCAAGACGAGCCGGCCCGGGATCAGTCCCAAGCCTCCGCATAAAAAAGCCGGTTCATGCTGCTTTAACCTCACGGCTAGATGGGGGTGGGTGGTTAACGCCATGCCCCGGCCACTAGAGAATCGTTACCATTGTGCAGGAGGCTGGGTGGTCCCCAGGGCCGGTCTTGACGGGTGCGTCAAATCTCGCCCCCAACCGGCAGTAGATTCCCGGACCGCCCAGCCCTTGGCGAGTAGCTACACCGACTACACTGGATTATGTACAGTACCTTATATTTTACCATGCGTATTTTGCTGATGGACGGGGCTGTCGTACTTTTTATTGTAGGCTACTACCAACTAAGAAAACAATACTAACGTTTAAATTGAGTATAAGTAACCTATATACATTTCAAAGGAACATGCTCCCTCTGTCTTTATATTATTCCAGCGGGTTCCTTCAAAACGATAATACATATTAACTACACCACAAGTCGTCACACCTCAGATTACTCATATATATCACCGTTAGAAGCTAAATTATCACATACGAATATTTTAATGCACAGAAATTCAAGACTCATACTTTATTACGTGTTAACAGCAGTCACTCAATCCAGATTAACCTTTTAAAGCCTAGAGGTAACTTTACATACGGCCAGGTTTAACATTAAACAATTCTACGTGGTGCCCACATTGCGTTTATGTGTTTTGTACGGATCTCAGAACAAACAGCAAATTTTGCCTTATAAAACATTAAGAGACTGGTTTTTATAACCGAGGTGGAGAGTGTTTACAGCGCGGTACGCACTGAGTCCTTACATATAACTGATACGCTTCGCCTTTAAAGGGTTAAAGTACTTGCAAGGCACTACTATCGGTAAATGAATGTCACTAGTCAATCGTCCAAGTTCAAAACAGTAAGCCTATTGTCAGTAAAGGCAAGAAGTCTTTCGGCTGTCAATAATGTAGTTCTCCGGTGTTTCAACGAATAGACGCCTTGTAGTTTTGCCAAAGGGAGCGATTACATGTGGAAGAAACGACTAGAAGAGATACGCAAAGGCCACAAGAAAAATGACAAGAAAGCACAAAATAGGCGAAGTTCAGAAGCACGAGAGGGAAAAGAACACAATATGAAGGAGAGGAAAGTTTATGAGGCAACAGGAGGCAAGCAAATCCTCTGGTGGCAGACAAAAGAAAATGGTGCAGGGAAAGCTAAGAAATAGCGCATGTTTAGGTCTGTATCATAAAGACGGAGCTGTGTGCCTTTGTTACACATCGCTTTCCACGACATGTCACCAACATCACCAACGCGGAACGTTCTGTCACTTTTCTTGGAAATGGAAACAAAGAATGCTGTTATGTGGACTCATGCTTCTGTATTACAAAAATAACAAATTCCAAGCATTAAGTCTGATAATGTATTTTTATTGCAACATGTTAGTCCTACGTACTTACTATTATCACTAGTATAAATCCCGTGGGAATTTGATGGGGAATTTTGAAAATGTCCGTCCGTAGATACAACCCAGGCAAATAACCCTTCGCTTGATCTGTTCGTACAGCTTATGGCCCTATGAGCATATTATAAAACCACAATTTCAGTGAACACTCACACCGTGAATTTGGAAATTTCTTACTAGGCGGCTTGATAGCTTGTTTCCGTAAAGTACGATATTGCAATGCCGGCCGAAGCACAGGTGTCTCTTGGTTGAGTCGTAACTTAATAAAACTCCATTAATATTCACATTGGGAACCATAGCTCTGGAGCAAATACCAACAGGTGCAAGAATGACCCGGGCGTGTCTAATAAATCACACTTACTATAGGTTGTAATGAGCCTACTTATTGACGCCTTTCAAATATTTTAAGCGCTTTGCAGAAATGATGAACTTATACAAAATGCCTTTAGAAACAATTACGATATTAAATGAAATACAAAAATTAGAGTGAATGTAACAGAACGATACGAAATTCCGCTTGTCGTCATTATACATCAACGCCAATCGCATCAAAGGCTTCAAAATTTTTATAATTACTTAATAGGGGACATCCGCGTATGTTGGACCAGTGTTTAATTCGGACCTGTCGTATTTTTAACATATCTGCCAGACAGTATGCCACAACATTTTGCAGCAACTGGGAAGAGAGCAGAAATGTTTTCCCTTGCAAGCTTTTTTTTTCAGTTTCCTTCGTTTGGCTGTGGCGTAAGGAATATTCGTGTGTTTTCTGCTGCAGGACCTTAAGCAAGTCTTCAAACAAAACGGATGTAGTCACAGTGATATCAACGAGCCCTACAAAAAAAAAACTGGAACTGGAGACGGAAAACAAAAAGCCCACAGCTACAGACATGATACCGTTTCATCACACCATCAGCAATAAAACCAATACACTTCTGAAGAAACATAGTATCAGAACGATTCATATACCAACAAGGAAAACCGCACAGATGCTAAAGCCTGCCAAGGACGGATTGGAACTTAAGGTCCCAGGTGTACATCGGATTTCGTGTGCGGAAAATATATGTAGGACAGAGCGCCAGAAATTTTGGCACGAGGTGCAACACCCGAGATGTATATGTCTGCATCAACCCGAGAAGTCAGCAGTGGCAGAACACAGAATCAGCAGGGACGATTGCATCGATTTCAGTGGCATCTCAATATTAGACAGAAAAAAAAGATACGTAGACCGCCTTGTAAAGGAAGCAATCGAAATACACCTGAACAAAAATAATTTTAACACAGGCGGTGGCTTCATATCGAGCCAGGCCTGGTTACCTATAACCAGCATGTTAATGAAGGCAGAAGCAAGATCGCGCAGAGTACGTACTTCACTCCGCCCACCAACCGTCTTGTCTCGCCAGGTATATCATGACGCGGGCGGACTCCGGAGGTAGTCAGTTCCCGGGTGCCGAGGACAGAGATGGCTCTCGAAACGTTGGTTTACTTGCCATTCAACCACCTGACGCGGCTGCTAGCCCAAGAATATTTCACTGAAGTCTCATAAAAATGTAGGATATCGCAGGTAGTTCCCACTCTGGAGTTGGGAGTTGCGTGAATAAAATATTTCGTATCGAAAAGTTGAAGAATAAAACAGCAATGCATTGAGGAATTTTTCACAACTAACTGGCGCCCAAGTGGAAAGAAACATACGGCTGTTTTTTGAGATTTCAGGTTCTGACGACGGAAGATAAATGCAATCTATGATGTGATATCGCGTATTCTCCGACAAGAAATTGCCCAGTTATTCTAAGGCAGCTACTAGATTCATGAAGATTCAAGTCTTCTGGGCTCAGGGGCGCTGCTAGAACTTTTTTAGCTCCTATGCAAAGTCTACCGATGAGCCCTGTCGCACCGATAAGTTACATGGCGACTTTTCATAAGCTTGTCACCAACAGACTTCGTTGGCACATAAAGCTTTTTCTTGTCTGTGTTCTTGCGAACACTCTCTAATTCGCCCAGAGAGTGGGTGCTGTCCATTTAGCCTAAAAACAATAATTTGTTACGATGGGCTAGTCAGGCCCCTGTATTTGTGGGCCCCAAATGCGGAATCTTGTTTTACGTTACGTACACCCCTGTATGGAATTGAATCCGAGAGGAGCATAATAGTAACCACATTACTTGCTAGTTGAGATTCCTAACACCGCACTGCAGTTGGAATATTGTGATAGCTGCTAGGCTCACCTCGGAACGGCCAGGCAATGTTACGGTTGTTTAAAAATCGTTTACTCTGTTGGAAGTACATTCATAGCTTCGGTCACTGTGGACGTTTTTAAAACGGACAAAAAAGAAGCTTGGTAGCGCGCGCGCAGTGCCTTAGCTTATTTGTTCACCCCCACGCTAATATCTAGCGTCTGGATACTCCTATAATCACTCTTCTTGGGGTGCTTAACACTAACAAAGGAGGTAAAACGCTCATTCGAAAAGACGGTAACTATTTGCCAGTTGACACGACGCAACATGCTAGATAACTTAAATTTGCAGCAACACCGCAGCGAGAACCTCAAAACTCTTACTGCAATCATGCTTCGAAGATGGAGGCAGCACGTTCGTCCGAAACGCTCATAATTTCTACCAGATTATAAGGTGTAATATCTCAGTATTTTTTAGGGTTACCACAGTAAAAACCTCAAATCTCGCACTTATTCAATTTGAATTTCGTGTGAGCATTTATTTTCGCTCTGAGTCAGTTTTAAACAACTGACGTATGAAGAGGCAACCCTAATGCAAGAACTCACACGGTCCGAGACGTTTCATCAGACAATGAAAGTGCACAATGAGACAGACACCCGGCGCCATGATTGCTCCTGTCTGTACTTGAATACATTCGACTATTGTGATGAGGCTTTGCGAAATGGGGAATGTTAGGATTATGGCTGTCACTTCCAAGGATCAAAAGAGGGGGAAGAACGTGGGTATTTGATGGTCCTGCTCGATGTTCGCCTGTCACTTAAACACCGTATGATCGAAAACTGTTTCAACTGCAGGAAAAGATAGCAGTACCATTACTGTTTGGATAGAACACTTACAACACAGCAAAAATTAAACACTTAAAATACGTTTCTCGAGTTACCCTGAACGAAAAATTTAACAAAGTGTCCTAGATCATGACGTAGGTCGCCGTAACTCACGGCAGAAACCTGGATTCAATCCCAGAGTAGTACATGTGTGATTTATAGTGAACACAGTCGCACTTGGAAAATATTTCTGCCAGCACTTTCCTTCTTCGTAGCCAATTATCATTCCACCACAGCGTCATACTCGTATGCCATCAGGTTCCGATGCAGTGGGCCCGTCTAAGGCCTCAGTGTCAAGAAGTTAAGTTTCAACCTACAGCTAAAATAAACTGAGAGGAAAGAATTACTCAAAATCCGTTAAATATTTTAATAGGGATTAAAACAATGCGGAAAAACAAAGTAAACCCTTAAGATAATTAAGGCATAAGTATAGAAGTCTTACAGATTACAAGCCAGATGGAAAGAGAGACGTAGACCAAGTAGATGTTGGAAATATGGGGAGATGGCCCATCTAGCCTACCTAACAAATAAGAAAGAAATAGAAGCGCTCCATATGTTGTGTAATTTATTGTGAAGTATGTGACTAATTGGGCTGGAGTACGCAGTAATAAATACACTACAAAATTCCTATGAAGAGTCTGCCTTGAAGGAGATGTAAGAGCGACATGAAGACGTACGCATTGTGAGGATGGGACGAGGCTGGAACTGTCTGGAAATCGAGGCGTGAGCTGTGATGTTAGCGGATTCTGCTGGCACAATAACAGCAGAATATCTACAAGCTTTAGACCCGCTATACGACCAGACGTAATACACTGTATATGTGCATGTACGGCTGCTTCTGCAGAATAAGTAAATCGGCCGAAACTGGATGCTCCTTTTCGGAGTACAGGCTTATGCTCGCTTCTCTACAACATAAGGAAAATACCTGTAAATTAAAGCGAAAAAGTATGGGGGAGCGCGAGACAATGCGTATGGATGAGCTTTGAGATTTCCACCATTTACCAAATATTACTAGAATGACCAAAAGAACAATGACATAGGCGGGATTTGTGGCGTTCAGGGGACAGAAGCGATATGCGTACAGGGTTTTGGTAGAGAAACATTTGGAACACCTAACCATAGATGTCACAATAATATTAAAATGGAGCTTAAAGAAATAAGATGGGACAGAGGGAGTGGATTCACATGATTTGGGGCAAGGAAAAATGGCGTGGTGTAGTGAACACAGTAACACAATTTCGGCTTTCCTATAATGTGGAGAATTTCTTGACTAGCTCAGCCCCGTTTGGTTTTTCAAGGACTCCGTTTCTTGGATATTGCCCATTAATTATAACATCTGGTAGTATTTGTTTTTAAATCGCGATTGTTTTCTTTTATGTAGCTCAAGCCATACAACCCTTTGGCGTCTGTTCATGGAAGAAGAAAACCAAGCTCGTGTGGTCTCGGCCTTAAATTGAGGATTTTTCTATCTTTATGCATGACAGATTTATAAACAGAACTAATTATGATAAACATGAATAAATAAATGTCCTCATAGTGTAACTTACAGGTTTAATTCCAGTACTTTGCTCTTGATTTATGTCATGCGTGCGTGCTACGTTGTTTGAAACGCATGCACACCCATAACCATCTTAAGGGTGTAGCAGGCCAAATTTGGAACACCACACTCTGAAGATTGATGCAGCATGCTCATCCGAAACGTCGGTTATTATTTACCAGTTGACATGGCGTAATATCCCAGACGACTTCAATCTTCATCATTACCGCTGTGAGAACCTGAAATGTTGTTGCTTACATTTTTTCACTTTGTTTATTCCGTGCATTGCTGTGAAATCAGTCATTACATATCAGACCAACCAAATGCACCTTCACTATTCATCCAAACTTATATCCTACTCAGAAATGTTTCGGCGTTACTGCTCCATCATCAGGGAGGACAATAGTTTGAAGAGGAACCGTCGTTTCAACTGAAGCGACGGGTCCACTGGCAGATAACTTCAAACTGATGTGCTCCCTGATGGTGGCGTGGTAACGCCGAAACATTTCTGAGTAGGATATAAGTTTGGATGAATAGTGAAGGTGCATTTGGTTGATCTGATATAGTGATATAATGACTATTGTTGCTTATTTTAGGTTTCAGAACAAAATATTAATCACGTATAAAAAACACCCGTCAGTAGTATCGAGCTATGCCTTACACACGCTTGTCACACTACGCAGCTTGAGCTACGAATTTTTACACCTGAACATCAGCGTTTTTCTTGTCCCTTTTTTTTTCGTTACTCTCAGCGGATGACTAAGGATGGACGCCCTGAGCACTGTCGTTACAGTAGTTGTGATTGATGAAGACGAATGGCGATAAGATGAAGAGCTATAGATTGAGAATGACGTCGACACCTAATGTTTTGTCAGATAATAGCACCACAACCATTACGGTTATGAATGTATTGCCTTCTGCGGTACCGCATTACTTCCCGCAGCTTCAGGAGAATCTTAGTTCTTTGTTGCGATACGTTGAACATTCCAAATTCAGCGAGGAAACAAGATGTCTCATTTCCAACTAATCTTTTTCAAAAACTCTACCATAAACTAAGTGAATAACTTACTGAATCAATTAATTACTCCATGTGGCAGAGTCCTTCCTGAGTAGCCGCCCTTTCGCTAGTCAATAAATTACCCGCATTTTATACGACCTGCTTTCACAAGACCATGCATCTTGTTGGTATCCTAAGCCAGCCCAACCCAGTTCACGCCCTTCCAACCTATTTATCTGGATCCATTTTAAAATTACCCTCCGTCTACGTCCAGCTTTTCCAAGTGCTTCCCTTCCTTCAGGTTTCATCACCAAAATACTGCATGTATTTACCTGCGTCACCATACGTGCCACGTGCCCAGCCCATCTCAACTTCCTTCACTTTATCAGCCTAGTATCTCATGAGAAATAGAGATCATAAAGCTGCTCATTAAACAAACTTCTTCTGTCTCCTGTTACTTCCTCCCTCTTAGGCCTACTTAACATCTTCCTCAGCCTAAGTTCTACCGTTCATGTTAGAGAACCAGTTCACATCCGCACTAAAAGCTGTTTTTGCCGATACTGTGGTTCTGTCCTGCATTCCTTACAAGACACCAACACACACTACCTTGTATCAGTATTAACTTCTTACCATACTCTTACAAGCTACTAATAAAGAGTCGTGGTTTTCTTTATAGTAGGCCTATAGAGGTCTTTACCCCATACATAATCATCTTTAGCACAGACCAGCAGTTGACGTGTCCCACTTAATTTCAGTGCGTCCTATTTTGCTAGGACCTTCCTAATGGCATATCCTAAAGCCAAGATCAATAGCAATGTCGATAAACCATCTCAATATCCCAGGCCTTTCTGAATAGGAAGTGTATCACAACTGTCTGCCTGTGTGGACGTTATGAGGGGTTTCATTTACATACATTTTAATTAACGTAACTAGCTTTATGTGTAAAAAGAACTATATGAGGACATCATGCAAAACCTCCCTCTTACATAAACCACAGGCTTCCTTAAGCCCTCAAAAAATCTGATGTACTGTCCATTGTATTCCCGTTTTTCTAAAATATATAAAGAATGCGGAATAATCATTAGTAGTTGATCTGGTACGTAGAAATCTATATACATGTTCCATCAAACTCTTTGTACAGGCGAAGTTAACGTCGACAGACAAATTTTGGATAAAACCTTGTACGTATTTGATAGCAAGGAAATGGCTCTACAATTACTAAACTCTGTTTTATCCTATCATCTTCCTTATTAGTAGGCAAACGCTTGACTTCTTCCATCGTTGATGCACTTTTTCCTTTTTCCGTACAGAATTAAGAAGTTTATGAATCTCATAACGTGCTGTTGTTCTACGCCCTGCTTGAATCAATTCTGCCGGGATTAGATCAGCGCCTCCTGAAATCTCTTCCACTTCATAACTAAATCCCTACACCCACACAAATGAGTTCTGAAAGTTTTCAGGTGCTCACCGCGCTGGAGATTGAGACCGGTTTATGACGTGGTGCAGGGAGTACTAACGTTCTGGAGAAAAGTGCTGCCTCCACCTTCAGGGTGGCAATAAGGATGGCACCCACCCACCAGACTATAAAAAACTATGGCTAAGAGATCAGGAGAATGCAAACTGTTACAGCTTTGTGAGGAGCACCTGAGAGCGCCATAGCAATACTGACGAAAAGCAACGCACTGTTGCTTTCCTTACAGGTTACATACCGTGAGAGTTCTCCAGTATTTCGTAAAGGCCTCCAGATATAATCCAGAGAAATATGTGAGCTCGTACGTTCTCACGGTGGTTTCTAAGAAGACTACAATCTTCTGGAATGTGAGTCCATACACTCCTATAGAAATGTACCGACGTTTCGAAAATACTGACTCGAACCTTAAAAGGTACAACAGAAGTCATTCATTTACATTTAATATGATGACAGCACACGGCTCCGAAACGTCGTTAAATTTCTACCGGACTACACGGCGTCATACCCCAGAGGACAGTAGTTTTTACAACACTATGGCTCCAAATGGACCACGAAAGTCAGTGGCCACCCCAGGCTTAGCAGCCCTGCACCTAACTACACTGCAGTACAAGAATAACGACATTAGTTTCAGAGCAGCGAATGCGCCAGGCGTTAATCGACTGTTATCGAACCGCTCTCGATAAAAATACAAATTCATGACATGGCTCAATTTCATTTCCCTTGCAACTTCCGACGAGAAATTTAACCCTATAATCCACAAACTTCATGTACATAATATTCAGAAATTCACTTCCTACCGACAAAATCACTCTTCATCTCCGTTACAAATATTGACCGTACTTTTGAATATTATAGACCAAAATTACAAGTACAAGCCTGAAAAAACGTGGTTAACAAGACACGAAATCCCGTAAGTAAGTTTTCAGCTTCCCTTCATTATAAATCAAATGGAAATCTCACTTTGTTTGCACCCAATGAAAGGCAATTTTATCGTCGGAATTAAATTTTTGCCGTCCTGCACGCACGCATCAGTCGCGCTAATGTGCTTGAATAACTTTCGCAGCGAATCAAGAGGAACATTAAACGCGTTCCTGTGGAAATGGAAAAATGAGTTCCCTTTTGTAGTCTACTGCTGAGATGAGTATTTCACGGTCAACAATATACAACTTACTTGGGTCTCATAATACGTTTTGTGTTGTTGCTTGACATTTTAGTTCGACTTTAAACAATTTTTTTTTCTCGAACGATATTAAAAGTCACCAACATAAAATTTCACAGAAACCCTTCCAGCGTGAGCCGAGTTAACAGACGCGGACGCATGGGCAGAGGGACCTGTCGAAGCTAAGAGACATTTTTCACGACTTTTCTAAAAGGCTTAAAATGATTTCAAATCGTTAAATTTTAGCGAAATTTTATGAGGTAAACTCACATGTACATGAGACACGTTCATGGCGTTCACATAAAGACCTGAATAGATAAGCGTACAACCTCAGTGATTACTTGTATTATCGGAGCCTCGGCCGATATTCTGTCCAGGCACACCCCCAGCACCACTGAGCTTACACTCCGTTCAACTTTCAGTTGGCACTGCCTGCTTCAGCATTGTTGCGTGTTCCCTATTTTAAATGGTTAGTCTGAATAGCGTAGTCGGAATAGCTACTCGCTACCGGCTGGACGGTCTGGGGATCAAATCCCGGCGTGTGCGAGGTTTGCCACACAGGCCCTGCGGTTCACACAGCCTCCTATAAAATGCGTACCGGCTCTTTCCCCAAGGCAAAGCTGCCGGCGCGTGGGGTTGACCATCCAACCCACCTAGAGCCAAGGTTAAGGAAAGAGTAGAGTCATACCTCTACTCCCCCTCTGAACCTTTATGGCACGTTCTAGGGTGAAACTTACCTTTACCCTATTTTAAATGGACCGTCACCATGCTGCTATATTCAGTATAAATACATAGGCTGTTGTGTGGAATTGGATATGTAACAAAGGAACGTAGTTTCTACGATAGATTCTAACCGATCTATACGAAGTCAGAACCCAGACGACTGGATTACGTCAGCATCGTTGTGGCAAGCACGTATACTGGGTAAACCAAATGCTTGCGGGGCGGCAGCTATAGCGACGAGTTACTGTATACTATGTGGTCTTAACTGAACGTTGACCCAGGTAGCCAATACGTTGTTTGGTCTCCCGTTGCTTACTTTGTCTTGCTTCGACGTATTCTCCTCAGTGTATGTTAGGTCTGAGGCTTACACGACGATGACTCGGATGTGATGCCGTGTATTTCGGTAAACAGTCGCCAAAGTTTCCGCGAAACTTGCTCCCTTCAGCTACAGTATAGAATGTGACAGTTGTACGTGGACTAATAAACAGTACTGACACACAGTCAACACAGACTTTCATTTTTATGAAAATAACGAGTCACATCATCTCATAGCAACCTGTTTCGACTATAGTCAGCCATTCTCAAATTAAAAATATATAGCATGAAGATAACTTACTATAGTCGAAACATGCTGCTGTGAGATCATGTGATTAATTATTTTAATGATAATAATAAAAATCTGCGTTGAAGGTAAGTATTGTTTTTTATTATTAGAGATATCACAACGGGACGCCAACCATCAAAACTTTACGTGGGCTGGTCACTCGACAAAATTGCAGCTACACTCCACGTCGGCAGGCCATCTCTGCTCCAATAGGAGGACCGTAAACTGTCGATAACTATCTACCAGACTAAACGGTGTCACACCCTAGAAGACAGTAATCTTAACCTTCAGCGTATGTTCTTCCCTACAAAAATGTTGCCATTTAAATACGATGCAAATGATACTCAGTTATTGCAAACTGAAAATTTGAGTCTATACGTGTACTTAGCCTGGAGCGAGACATGCTTCGTCGCACACCGTCCGATCTATTGTGTTAAGCCATTCTATGAATACGCAATGAGACCTTCAATTATACACACAAAACCCACATATACATGAAATCTGTAAACTTACAGAGTAGCTGAAAGGGATGAAGACAAATTAATACTTCAGTAAGTCTATAGTACTTTTTCTTAGACAAATTCCCAAATTATCCGTTTAAAGAATAACTTCAGGTAATGTTACAACTGACATTCGGTCAGTCAGTCAGTCTGTGCCTTACTGTGGAACCCCTTCTGGGGCGCATAACCACAATATCCTGAATTATATTTAAAGATTCAGCCAGTACCTCGCAGCAAGCACGCACTGGCTCGGTCATAAAAACCAATCAGTTAACCAATCAGTTAATGCTGTATAGCAGAAGCGTCCAAACTTTTTCGGGCAAAGGGCCACACCTGGTACTGCAGGTTTGTTCGCGGGTCGCACGTATAAAAATCACAGTTAAGTGTTCCACCTAACCTCATAAATTACTGTGTAAATTTTGTAGTATATATGTATATACATATCACCAATAGAGATTAAGATACACCAAAAACAACCAGAGAATGTGGAATATTTCAACTATTTGAGTACCATGATAACAAATGACGCAAGATGTACAAGTCAAATTGAACCCAGTATTGCCATGGCAGAAGTAGCATTCAACCAAGAAGAAAACTCTTTTCACCAGCAAACTGAAGTAAATTTAACGAAGAAAGTAGTAAACTGCTACACTTGGAGCACAGCTCTGTATGCTTCTGAAATGTTGACACATCGAAAAGTATACGCGAAAGATCTGAAATGTTTTCAAATGTGGTGCTGGAGAAGGATGGAAAAGATCAGCTGGACCAATCGTGTGAGAAATGTAGAACTATTACATACAGTCAAGCACGAGAGGAATGCCCTACACAACAAAAAAAGGAAGGTTAACTGGACTGGTCATATCTTGCATGAGAACTGCACTCTAAAACACGTTTTTGAGGGAAAGATATAGGCAAGGATAGAAGTGACGGGAAGACGAAGAAGAAGACATAAGTTGCTACTGGATGACCTTAAGGAAAAGAGAAGATACTGCAAATTGAAAGGGGAGCACTAGATAGCACTCTGTGGAGAACTCGCATGGGAAGAGGTTGTGGACCCACCGTAAGGCAGACTACTGCATAGATGTATCTTCTGAACATGTATACTACTCAGATTAGCAAATCGCGCTCTGAACACGAGTCACACTGACCTTACAAAGTAACCTCTTGATCACAGCTACACTAAATGTTTAGCCAGTCAATCCTAGCTATTTTCCAGCTATCCACTTCGTCCAAGAACACCCACTATGGAATGCAAACACCCACAACAGCCTTATCAGGAGCTTTCCAGTCATGTCATACTGCCAGATGTTTTAACACTCAAGGCTGCCGGTAGCCTTACATGCGTGTAGATTCACATATTTATTTCCACCACACACAACGAAAGTCTGAATGATCTTACACGGCCACAGCATGGGGTTATCACTTCTTACTAACCCTCATACGCATTCTAACAAGAATGACATAAAAACAACAAGCATATAACTGCCCCCAGTGTGCCAGGTTACCATCCTTCCTTACCCTGCGAGTAGCGTAAATTCGCTGACACATACGCCTCAAGGAGGTAGCTGTCCATGGGCCAGCGATATGACTTAGGCGCCAGAGGTGCATGACACTACAGCCAATAAACTTCGCAGTCACGACAGTGCCTACAAATTTTATAGTACTTTTCTTCAGTTCTTCCAGGACAGTACCTAAAAATAAGTCACCAGCGGTTGTTTCCACACGGTTTCAACTTCGTTAAGAACTCTCACCACACCACGCGGAGCCAGCCACTGATCTACAGTTTCAGCTACTACCTGCGTCGCTAAACAAACATCAGTAAGTGAATAGACCTACGTTTTCTGGACACGTTTCGTAAATTTGAGTCAGTAACTGTCCATTGAATAGCTGAAAATCTGGTAATACAGTTGATGACATTAGTCCCTTTAACTAGCTGAGCAGTTCCGGGTTCAAACCCAGAGCAGTGCATGTGGAATTTGTGATGGAAATTAAAACTGGAAGAGGTTTTTATCTAAGTACTGCGGTCTTGCTCTGTCAATTATGATTCCACCGAGGATACACAGTCGTCTATTATGGGGATGGACAATGACTCCATTAGAGATGGCAGTTGCACAGAGAAATAATCTCACCCAACCATGAGAACAAAGAGCCCGCTTGGCCTTGACATTTACTAGAAAATGCATACCATGCAAATGCGTACTAAACAAGACCGATGAGTGAGCTACAGTCGCAGTCAATCAAATCCCAATTCAGAAGCCAACCACGTGAATGATCAGGCGGTCTACGTAGTTAATGAGAATTATTTGACTAATTGCACACTTGCAGCTACCCATTCCCACTTGTCGAGAGCCACATTTTTCGCCTTACTCCTAATCGTATTACAGCAAGCCAGTAGAAGAGCGGAGTATATAATCCAATTGATGTCTCGAATCAAGCGGAACTGACAATTTGGCGGATAACGAGGAGAAATTCATTTATAACTAGTGGAAATATGGCGGCCCAATGGCTCAGTCTTGCTGTGTTTAAATGGATTCCTTTGAAGTCTTTATGCAAGACGTGTGGAGTGTGTACGATGTTGCCTATATCACAGTGACTGCCCAACCTAAGGCGTATACTGCCTATACCGCACGAACACTGCGTTCCTAGGTGCTAATCTAGCATAAAACGGATTCATGTCTACGTCTTATCTGTGTTTCTTTTGTCTCATCATCCTACTGAACAAAAATTAGTTGGGGTTAGATACACGTACTTGCTAAACAGAATGAATGAATACCGCACACATAAAGATAAAGAAAAACAAATTACAATTATTCAAAGTGTAGTTCCGAATAACCAGTTTCATAGCAACATAATAAATGCAATATAGGTGATGATCCTAATAAAACAAGAAGAAGACATAAGGACTCAAGGAAAGAAAAAATTGACTACATTTACATAACGTTTAGGAAGTACGAAGTAGCAACTGCTTACAAAACAAATGCCATTCGCAGAACCCTTAATATGAATAAGACAGGAGACAAAAAAATCAAAGTTTAAAATAGTGAGGTATATCATTTAACGTGCCCAAACTGTTTCAAAAATATATTGGACATAAAAAAGACAGTTTGGAGCAGGTAAAAGAACATGTATTGTCTTTTAGGAATAACAATAATAATTCTAACTTTGATGCTTTTCATCCCATGTGTTTAAGAAAAACAGTATTAGGAAAGGAAGGGCCGCATAACGCAATATATATCAAACTTTTATTGCAGATGGTCAGCTACAAGGAAAATGTAACTGCTATAATACTGTAATTGCGTGTGCAGTGTTGAGATCTCAGCCTACACCCACGAAGTACTGCACACACCTCCATATCATAAAACACGATTATTCATTTTTACAGGTGATACGAACACAATAACAACCGGCCTCGTCCAAAGCACAATAGTCAAAACATCCCCCACCACTCTACGAACCAACGAGACACCCATCCGCCAGGGAGTAAAGAGTATCACCTCGTTTTTTGTACACTTTACTTTTACCCATTAGGTCAACTTACTGTTTTCACGCTTTCTCACTAACACAAAAGGTTGTTCCAAATAAAAGAAAACAAGACATTCCCGCAGACATTTCCATTTGACATACTACAACGCACGCTATCGGTAAGAGTACTCCTGCCGTGTTTACAACGAACCTCCAAAATACCCCTTTCAGTCAATATACAAATATAGCGTATATCATGTTACCTAATTATAATGTTCTACTACAGTAACTTCATAATTTTGAACATCCGCGCATCTGATACTTAGCCCACCGCCAAACCAAGAAATCCTCGGGAAGGTCCACTTATAAAGGTAATTCTAAAGTTCATAATTATTTTAACATACAGGCCTACAGCTTGTCACATTGTACAACCACCAATCATAACGTAGTATGACAACAAACTAGTACCACAGAAAAGATGTAAAATTGAGACCTCAATTACTAACACAACTAACGCAATGATATATTCGCATTTTTAATTTTGATAAAGGCCCAAAGATGATCAAGGTTGATTCTAATATGTTGCTAAATAATACAAACCAATTAAGAATGTCACTAAATAGTGTGCCGACGGTATTACACCTTTATATTATCTGTCCTATCCTGTACTGAAGGCGGTCTGCAGAATATCGAAATCACAGAGCATACCGAGGCGATAAAGATGCTCTTCAATCTCCGTTAGACAAACGTAGCATTGCCGTACAGTTATTAGTTGTCCCAACTTTGTATTTCACCAGTGAAGTATGGGAAAAGGGCTGTATTAATAGTCACTGAAAAAAAAAGTTCTTTATTTATAGGCACCAATTTCCTGTAGCCTCTCAGCAGCATACAGCGAACCATTTATCTTTATTAAGGGACAAACGCATCAATCGACACTTTATTGCTAATATAATCAGAGGAAAGAATAAGTGGGAAAATCTGGCTAGAACTCGACACGGGAAAGGTGCAAAATACGACAAACTCGAGGAAGCGTTAGCAATGTGGATAGGGTAGTTGTATTTTACAGTGGTACAGGAACAGGTAAAGTTTTAAGGAAAGGGCGAAGATGATGTGCAAGTACCATACACTATTACTGCATGAAATTGTTTTTATGTTACTATTTCGTAATTGATACTTTTCTGTCGTCTTAAGTAACTTCAGAAATTTAAAAAAGTAGAGTATTTCGATTTCCCGCCACCATCGATGTAACCCCGCAGACCGCGGTAAACAAATAGTGGCACTATAACTGGGGTTAACTGCATACAGGGTGTACATTTGTGTGCACATATGCATGTTACTAGTGGAGTGTATAATTCCTTAATACTTATAACAGCTAGTTATTTCGTATATTAATTAATGAGACACTGTCCTTAGCGTGTGGAATGAAGAGAAAGTGAATGCTGTAAGTGGGTAAGCCTACTTCATACATGTTATTACACACAATAGGGAACTGGCACCCGGAAAAGCTTTAAACAGGGGGTCTTTCAACTTTCAACTAGTTATTTGAAAAATAACGACCAGGAACCCCCCTGGGGTAGAAAATGCGAACGCAATCTACACTTTAAGTACTTCTTTCATAGAATAACAACCCGACTGCAGTTTACACATGACATGAAGAACCACTAGACAGTTTAACTAGGTATTTCACACAACATCGACCTGATCCCAGTTACAGCACGTAGTGAGAAACCAATGAACACTTTAGCTAGTGATTTCGAAGAATTACGCTCCAAATTCAGAGTACAGAATCTCTGCGACACCAGTTAGGCCTTACAATCAGGTAAAATTCGACACGTAAGTCCATACGATAACGAAATATTTCATACCAAATGTGACCGAACATATCTACGGTATAAGCTAAATAACACGAGACCAGTTACGGCATAAAATGAGGAATA
This sequence comes from Coptotermes formosanus, assembly GCA_013340265.1. Lineage (NCBI taxonomy): Eukaryota > Metazoa > Arthropoda > Insecta > Blattodea > Rhinotermitidae > Coptotermes > Coptotermes formosanus. Next base: position 3,463,788 of record BLKM01001253.1, read on the forward strand.
AGTCCACACATTAAGTAATGTAATAACTAGTTCAGTTATTTCATAAAATAAGGCGCCAATGTCAGTTAAAGCATAGAATGACGCCACGCCACTTACAGCATAAAATGAAGAAGAATTCAAAGCTTTAACCAGTTATTAGGCCTACATGTAACAAGATGTTATTTCATAGCATAAACGGCCGACCTCAGCTGAAGAGTAAAATAACGCGACACCAGTTACAGTATACAATAAGGAACAATTACACACTTTAACTAGTTATTTCATAAAATAACGTCCCAAACCCAGCGAAAGCATACAAAGAGCAGCCGATCTTCCCTTGAAATATTCTTTCATACAATGACGGCCCCAACTACACTAAAAGGTAACCTGAACGTCGTGAGTTAACCGACGTGTACCTAAATTAACCTAACCGAGCTTAACCTTGCCTAACCTAACGTAATCTAACCGACACTACGATAACGTATCGGAACCTACAGATTAGATTAGGTTAGGTTAGGTTAGGTTAGGTTAGGTTAGGTTAGGTTAGGTTAGGTTAGGTTAGGTTAGGTTAGCATAAGTTAGGTTTAGGTTGTCTTCAGTTACGTTACGTTATATAAGAGTATGTTATAAATGTGGTCGAGCACTTGTTGCATGAAATCAGTACTTCAGCTGAGGAATGGCTGCTTATCGTACTCCTCGTATGCCTTAACTGTGGTCGGGACTTCTTTTTATGAAATAACTAATTACCGTATGGACTAAGTAGTTGAAGTCTATAATTGTTCCTTATTACATGCTGCAACTGTCGTCGCCTTATACTGTACTTTAACTGAGGTCGGCCTGTTATTCTCGTATGAAATAACTAATTACTCTCTGTACAAGTAGTTAAGCGTGGAATAGTTCCTTACTGTCAGCTCTGACTGGTGGCCAAGTCATTCTACGAAATACCTAGATAAAGTGCAGAAAGGTTTCTGATTCCATGGTTAAACGGGGGTCGGATCATTGCTGTACTGCATATCCTCAAAATGCAGTGCGGTAATTACTGAATGAAATACGTAGTTAAAGTGTAGAATGGATGTTCATTAATGGGATGCTATCCTTATTGAATGAAAGAACCGGCAAATATTTTGAACTGTCCTTTATTCTTTGCTTTAACTTAAGTGTTTCCACTACTGTATGAAATAACTAGTGGAAGTGTTGACTCGCTCATAATGCACACTTTACCGGTCCATTAACGTTACTGTATACAATAACTACGCTGGTCATTAAATAACGAATTTCACACTTTAGCAGTAGCTTATGTAGGCAATTTAGTGGTGTAATAAATTAAACGAACGTGCGTATATGTAGGTTGTTTATGCAGGCAGATCAGTAAGGTATCAAAGTATGTATGTGTATATACGTATATATATGTCGTGCGGGTAGGTAGCGTAGTAGTGTAATTAATTAAGTGGATATTAATTTATATTGATTCATATGCAGTCAGTCGTATCTTTGCACTCGGAGTACACGGTGTCATTTGACGCATCCCAGTTTCACTTGCTGTGTTGAACAAGTGCCAATTGTGCTTTGTGATTCGTGAATACAAACACAATGTAACAAACTGCTTTTCATTTTGACGTAAGTTTCTGTTTTTGTTTGTGAATTCGCAACACACGTTAACACAGACTGTTTTTACTGTAGAACCCTGCATAAGGAAAAAGTCCTACACGGCATAACAGCAGGTTTTAAAGACACTATCCTCATGTTTTAGCTCCACAGAAACTAGCAGTACTTCGACAGGCGAAACAATTTTGAACAAAGAGTTCTTTGTCAACGAGAAGTTAGAGCGACGAGCGAGTGTTCTTTCAGGACAGACACTGGATGATAATGGAAAGGGAATAGAAACATCATCACGAAAATGTTTAAAACGCGCATCCCAGGAAATCGATGTCTCAAAACAATCTGTATATGCAACCACAAACCTGCTTTGTTTGAAACCACAAAAATTTACAATTGTGAGAAAACATAAACACTCTTTGCGACAGTGCGTTTTTGTAATTGATTCTGTGAAAGAGCGTGTAATGGTAAAGTTCATCCATTACTAACTTATTTGATAGGTTAAATTGTTTAAATTGTCATGCAAATACTCAAAATAACAGACAGGCTCCTTACTGACAGCAGATAATCCACACAAAGTGGGGAAACTTGTTTAAGAAATCATCCGGCGCGCAGTATCGGCGATTTTTGGACGATAAATTTAAACTGTTTTTAAGAATTCTTTCACTGCGTATCAAGAATATCTGAAATTTGGAGGATATCACGTCCAATACCCGCTCTAACATATGGCACGTTCTATTATTTTATACAGATTGTTATTTGTATTTTATAAGCGGGTTTGCAGATTCTAGTAGTGGGTTAGGCCTTGAGTTGAACACCCTGTGTAGAGGTTGTGTATGTTCGCAGTTCAGTAGCGTAATAAGTTTTTCATTGTTAGCCCTGTAGCTTCTCAAGAAGGTCTCTGCTCCATGGAGTTAGTTAGTTAGTTAGTTAGTTAGTTAGTTAGTTTGTTTGTTTGTTTGTTTGTTAGCCCTGTAGTTATTCCGAATATTGTCTGGTGCAAAGTACAAGCACTTCCAAGTTAACCAACAGTCTTAGACAGCAGCAGAGAAGTTAACTAATCGGGATTTGTGTGCGGCCCTCCCAATGACGTCAACATGACCCTTTCCTTTCCGAACGCAAGTTACTGTCAAGCGAGCTTGTATAGCGCTAGTCATAAGGACACCCTTCAAGTCGGACTACCTGATGTGGGAAAATAAGTGGTGGTGGTCTTACCTGTACAGAATTCTTATACATATGTGTAGGTCATGGTAGTGTAGCATGGGAACTCTGACGGAGGAAAAAACTGGAACACCTTAAAATTAGAATTCTAGAAGCTAAGGACCGCAGAGGTACTGCGAGGACTGAGTGCAAATTGTGAACAGTTGGTGGGACTCTTACATTTTTCGGAAGAAGTGACGCAATTCACACACGGCTCAACTGTGCCTGAAACAAAATGGAGGCGTCGTATTAACCTTTTAAAGCCTAGCGGTAACTTTACATACGACCAGGTTTAACATTAAAAAAATCTACGTGGTGCCCACATTGCGTTTATGTGTTTTGTACGGATCTCAGAACAAACAGCAACTTTTGCCTTATAAAACATTAAGAGATTGGTTTTTATAACCGAAGTGGAGAGTGTTTACAGCGCGGTACGCACTGAGTCCTTATATAAAGCAGATAAGCTTCGTCTTTAAAGGGTTAATCTTAACGTAGAGTGACAACTACAATAAATTCACCGCGCAATACATTTACCTTTCTTCTTTACACGTTTATTTCAAAAAATAATTTCTGAACTCACGACACTTTCAAAAGATGCCTTTTTCCAGAACCTTATAATCTTACCGATACTTCCAAATACTGGTATTCAGTGTTAACTACAAACGGATGCTACACAATATTTCGTTTTCAGTGTACCTAACCAATCGATATTACACTTTATTACTGCCGGTGCAGTGCAGCTGAACTTTCTCCAGCTTAAGAAACAACAACTGTGTTATCTGTTTAAAACTCAGTACACTGCAGCTTTAAGTTATATTCACAAATGAACCGCATAAAGTCTGGCAGCGGCTCAAGAAATCGGCAGCCAAAACTGGAGGAAAATAATGCGGAAACGCTTGGCAAGGCTAAGCAAGACGTTACACGAGGGAGAAAGAAGGAAAATCAGCAACATCTTCCACATTACTGCCATTGCTGTCTTTAATCGACATGGAATACACGTGTTCTGTGTACAGACATCCGGTGACCAAAGAAAGGTCGTGTCTGCAAAAAGAGGAAAAACTGTATGGAAGTGTGACTTTGTTTCAAATTAGAAGTGACGAAAAGATTTAAAAGATGAGATCCGTGCTCTTCTGGAATATTACGCGGCGTCGTGTGGTAATTGTTTACCGACGTTTCGGCACAAAGAATCGGTCCCATCTTCAAGGGTCAAGAGTCCGAGAAGAAAAGAAGCCGGCAACCGTAACGTAGCATATAAATGGGAAGGCGCGAGCGGGGTGGTAATCAGGAAGTGTGATGACAGTCAATAGGGTTGAAACAGGGTAAGGGAGGGGTGGATGGGGACAACGTTAAGGAATGCAGTCAGCTAAGGCTGATGGAAAAACATGTATGGATTAAAGTAAGAGCAAGGGAAGAAACTATAGATGTAAATGAATAAAATAAAACAAAAAATAAAAACTAAAGCTAAACATAAAAATAAATAAACAAATTAGGAGAACAGAAAACCAAAACAGCGTTAGGGATGGGGAGGGAAACACGTAAAGTGGCTGGTGAATTACCGACACAAAACCCGGTCCCAGGGTGGCCGAGTCCCTGCCTAGTGAAGATGGGTTTAATACATTTTCCCGAAACGTCGGTAAACAATTATCACATGACGCCGTGTAATATTCCAGAACAGCACAGACGTCATCAACATCGCGGCGGAAGCCACAAATCCAGGTGAGCTAAAAGTTGCTTCAAATCGAAGCAACGACTATAGTAATCGTACCCAAGCGACAGGAATAACCGTTGTGACAGTTTTTCGTTGTATATTCTAAGGGTAACCAAATCTATTTACCAGTCACTTCGAATATAACTTTAAAATTCCAACTGCCACTTCAGAGAAAAATGTGTGTGATTTTTTTGTTACAGGACATCATTTACATTCTCACATACAGGTGGGGTGTCGTTGCATTTAACGTGCCACTGTTTTGTTTAATTTTACAATGTTACAGCACACAAGTCTGTCTTTCGCTTTAGAGTTAGGCGTACATACAGTCTTATCCATTTTTATTTTGAGTTATCTAATAGACGTTTCAATATGAATCTTATTTAATCTCAAATGGTTTTCAACGAATACTTTCTTTAAAACCAACTCACATGTAGGAGGATGGGGGAAAATGTACAATGAGAAAATTCATAATTTTAGAGCCGTATTATGGCTGACACTGTTAATCACCAACCTTTCACCACGTAGGCCCGATTTCGATACCAGACCAGTACATGTGATACTTGTGGTCGGCAAAAGTTATTGGAACAGAAATACTAATCACCAACAAATGCACAAAGAGAATTTTATTATCAATCGTAACACACTCCTACATGTTTCGACCATGCTGGATCATCTTCAGGGAGAACTTTTCGTTACCGTTACACTAGGGTTGCACATTATAGTTGAGTGACAATGTGCTGTTGATTGTGTACTGCGTTGTTTTTGGAGGCATGAACTTTCCGCGGCCCGGGCCGCGGAAAGTCAACTGTAAAGTGCAACCCTAGTGTAACGGTAACTAAAAGTTCTCCCTGAAGACGACCCAGCATGGTCGAAACATGTAGGAGTGTGTTACGATTGATGATAAAACTCTCTTTGTGCATTTGTTGGTGATTAGTGTTTTTGTATGATATAGCGCACGGACATGGGACACCTTAAATTATTGGGAGAGGTTTCTCCACGACCACTTGGTTTTCCCCCGTCAGGATCATCCCACCAACGACACAAACACATTAATTAATCTATCACCAACGCTATCGATTGATATAATCTTTATTAACACACGTAACAACGTCATAATTTTTATCCTTTGTGAAATTATTATGCAAATTAGACGAAGCAGGATAAGAACAGTGTGGAATGCAGTAGGGATGGGAAAGACGAGACGTTGATACATTATTTCGGTTTGAAAACTTAACCCTTTAAAGACGAAGCGTGTCTGTTTTATACAAGGACTCACTGCGTACCGCGCTCAGAACACTCTCCACTTCGGTTATAAAAACCAGTCTCTTAATGTTTTATACGGCAAAAGTTGCTGTTTGTTTTGAGATCCGCACAAAACACATAAACGCAATGTGGACCCCACGTAGAATTTTTTAATGTGATACCTGGTAGTATGTAAAGTTATCGCTAGGCTTTAAAAGGTTAAAGGGAACCAACCACTTGGAAGGCTTAGACGTAGAAGTGAGAATAGTATTAAAATGGATTTTAATAAAATAGGTGGCGTGGAACTGTACTCTGGACAACGGTAATGAAAATTCGTGTTCCATATGTGACTCTGTAAATCCTTGATCAGCTAAGCCATTACCAGATTCTCAACAAGGACTCTGATCATTGTACTGTATTTACTCTATTCGATACGTATAAATCAAAATAAAGTACGAGTTATCCTTCTCGAAGGTAAAGTTCAACTGAAAATCGGCAACAGGGTCGCCTAAGAATCGATTTCTCGTTGTAAGTGACGAATGAGAGTCTTTATGCTAATCTCCGCCCTGTAAAGGCACCTCATGTCGCAATCCATACCATATTTCCAACGCCAAATACAAGCTTACCCCTTGTTGGAAATTTCACGGAATTTGGAGAATGGGAGAGAGGAAGGATGAGAACGAGGGGCTTTGGATTAGTTCACACGCAACTTGGCTTCAGGACATGCCCATGAATTTTCTCTTCCTCTCTTCTTCTTCTTCTTCATAATTTTATTCTTCTTAAATGTCAATCTGTGACTTAATGCTTCTTGTTTTTCGCTCAGGCCATTCACTAAATTATGCGACGAACATTCCAAAGGAAATAAACAGGACCACCATCAAACTTGCTGTCTTCTTCAAAGTAACGCCGCGTAGTCTGGCACAAATTTTCCGACGTTTTTGAGAAACGTACTGCATCCACGTTGATGGCTGAAGTGTACCCTAAGAAGGAAACAGTACGACTCTCCCAGACGTCGACAAATTTCAAACACACTACACGTCACAGCCCAGGACGGAAATCCTCATAGGAACCAGCGTGATAACCCCGATTCTCGCACGGGACCACCGTCTACGAATGAACACTGCGGCCCAAGGAGTAGCATTCCTGGTTCGTATTGTGTAGATCGGGTTCAAATTTCGATACATATATCGGCTTTCGTGAACGAAAATTTTTCTTGTTTGCCTCAGTACGTCCAGTCAAATTAAAGCTTTACTCTTTCCTTCCCTTTTCCTACCCAAATCGTCCAGACCGAAACCGGCACCCACACTGCCTCCAGCACGACGCCCCGAGTTTAAAGTGGCTCGGACATTAAGATGAGCACTTATCTACATCTAGTGCTATGGTTAAGAATGCGTGGAGCTGTACTTCTTCTCTCCTATGTGTCTCCGTGGCATAGTGCTTAAATAAGCACAGGCACTTTTTATTTTTCCCTTCCTGTACCCTTCCACCCCTCTGTTTGATTTTATGTTGCACAGCGTCGCTAACATCCTACACATCAATCAATAAGCATACTTACCGTGCATCGGTTTATATAGGGTGATAAATGTGACACGTTTAATGCGTCAGAGCTCTCGGGCTTTAACGTTTCGAGTAAGTCCCTTTCACACGAAGTACGTTTACTGACTTGTTTATTAAAATGGCCTCATTTCCGAATTTGATTTAGATCACGCCCCTATTTAAGCCCACAATATTATTACGTTTTATTCTTTAAAAACAGTGATTTATCTGATTACGTATTTATTTACTAATACTTTTCACGTGTGATATTCTACTCTCAAAATCTGAAGGGACGAAACCACTTTGGAAGGCACAGATGCAAAGGAGATAAAATACTGTCTTCAAGAAAGGGGTGCAGCGTCGTCGAACGGATTAATTCGACTGAGAATGCGAACCAGTGGCGGATTCTTGTGAACACGGTACTAAAGAACAGGGTTTTACTAAAAGTGGAGGATTTATTGACTGCCCTGTCTTATCAAGAATGACTACAGCCCGTGCAATTACAACGTACCATCACTTATATTTTTGCGTAACCTGAATAAAATTCCTTCAGATCAACCTTGTGACATAAAGACCTGAATTAGGAAAGTGGAAATCATTTTAAATATTTTCCCTAAATACCACAAATCGTGGATCATTTTACTATTTAATGTGCTTAGAATTTGACAGATTCATCTCTAAGCAGTCGCAGTACGGATAGGAAAATAAGGATATTTAAAGTTTTCACAACTATTAATATTTATATTTTTATAGAAATTTGACCCTGAAAATGGAAGCAGAAATTTCTTCGAAATTTTAGTAAGCACTTTTAAGACTGCAGGTGTCACGACCCAAAAGCCTACAGCCTAGACAGTATTGTTGTGACACAATTGTCCAAAATTCCAGCCCTCTGGGTTAGTATGGCAACATCACATTTCGCGCCACTAAGGGATAAGAACCAGGCACACGAAATCTAAGTTTGGAGACACGATCTGGTAGCGTGCCACCCTCTCTCGTATAGGTATATAAAGAATGCAAGGCCTGCGAGAGATCAGACCCTACAAATTACCTTCTGCAAGGCTCGAAGGCATGGGGTTGTGTATGAGAGAAGAGAGCAACCGTTAATAAAGTTAATTCCCAAAAATAAATCATTAAAAATAATTAAATACATTATCAAATTAGGAGCGGGGTTACCAAAAATATCATCCTACAATTCCCTAATCTGTGACCACCTTACTGACCAGAACCACCACAGACCTGGGTAGACCTTGTAGGTGTGCGACGAAGGTGTAGATCATCAGCACGGCGCTGGACTTCACGCCTGTAACAGTATGTCACCTCAAAGACAACAGCGTTGTGTTGACTACCTCGTAGGTACCTCGAAAAGTATCTGGAACGGTCTGTAGTACTGCCAAACTTCCTGGCCATTATATACTGTACCAAAAATATCGCGTCCTGTCGCCCTACTCCATGCGATAGTTAGTTGTTCCCTCAAGGAGACAATAACTGTCCGTGCTGATGGTGCATCATGCTGTTTGTTTGACCTCAGTCTAGATGTTACAATTTTTCTGAGTATCCAACCTTCTACAAACACTTCACATACTAAGTTATTCTGAACAAGTTTTCGTCCTTTATACATCAGCAACTTGTCAACTTCCATAACATAGTGGTTGTCGTGTCATATTTATGTACTTTACAAATCAAATTTATAACACTATCTTCTACCTTTAACAAGCTGTCAAGTTCCAAAAATTTGCTACATTATAAGTACAATCGCTGTTGTAAGAATCACGAATATTAAACATCCATGCACCTGCATCATGGTTGGTGTATGGACTTTATTATTCATACACAAGTAATTACACGATAATTCACTGCTGTTATAAAAACTGCGATACTACTGGTTCTGACAGCTTCGACTGTGAAGGTTGCTGTCTCCCCAAATGTTATGCCGAGAAGTCTGTCAGCTAATCATCAACATTTCGAAGGAACCTCCTACTTCCATCTCCAGAACAAAATAGTTTCTGCTCCTAAGGTGGAATCAGGTACATCCGAAGCATTGAAAAATAGCAACCATGCTGACAGACGTAATATTCTATCAGAAGTACGAATACTACAGTTGTATAGCATTCTTATGGGGCTATGTCAGTCATTGTTTGTACTTTCTCCATCGTCCACGGGGGGTCACAGCTTTGCCTATCACGCCCAACTGAATATGTGTTTCACTCATGCTGTTACCGCAGAACGGGAGCACAGACTGGCCCCGAAAAACAGTATTTTTCATTTTTGTTTAAACATGGACGATGGAGAAATACATTAATGTGAATGGTTCCAAGTACGAATAGACACATTTTGTAGCCATATCTAAAGCACTGCTAGCACTTTGGAGCATAACGTTCATCAAATAGTATTTTAAAACTCAGTTTCCACTTCAAAAAACACACTGAATCCCCGTGACAAAGGTCAGCTAATTAACGCTGAATAGGGAAAAAATCACTGCCTGTTCTTAGAGCCATACGAAACACATAGACGCAATTCATGGAAAATCTTAAAGAGTTTCTGAATAATAAAGAAGTGGTAATCATATTAACCATTGCATTTCGTAGGATAAAAAAGCTCTTTCAGAATTCACTAACTTGTATTTTCTTGTTGTTTTGTTCTTTCATTTTTCTATACTAATCTTGAAAAGCCAGAGGGTGGAAGCTGTATTCAGAAGAATAAAAGAAATGTGCCTTAAAAAACGTGAACAGAATCTGTGGAGTAAACAAGAACTTTACACGCACAGACACAAACACACACACACACACACACACACACACACATATTTATGAAGTCAATAACACGCAAAACAAAACACACAAAATTCTTTAAAATGGTCGCTTGCAGGTATGAAAATGAGAGAAGCAGGACGCGTTCAACATATCCAGTCAACAGAAAAAGCAATATAAAAAAATAAAAAGTTTTAAGCCACGGTAAGCACAGGCTCTTAACTAGTAACGTTACATCAGACACGTGCTTTACGCAGTTTCGAATCATAATATGATTCACACACCATGTGAAATTTATGACGAACAGTCAACCTGGAGACATAGGTAAGAAAAAGTACTTTAATGCTTTAATGCACAGCGGCCATTGTATGTACCATATCCCACACAATTTAAAAACACTTCATATGTACTCACTGATTGTATGCGTGTTTCACATGATTCTTAGAAAAAGCCGGGATTATTTCCCTAACAGCAATAATTCTCTGTCGTCTGTAATAAAAATGCAGAGTGTTTACTCATAGGTACAAACTAAATTTACAAATGCTGTTTATCTTCTCGCCAACTTGTATCTACTAGAATTACGAGCGAGCACTGCCGGGGAATTTCAGAGCTGTAAATCTTCCATTAATTTTGCCCCATAATGCATGCAGTGCCACTCACAATCCACACCCCTTCCCACACATAAACTCTTCTCTGCTTCTCTCAGGTTTCACTCAGAAATTCAGTCTCAGGATATTGAATGTAATCTATAAACACAATTCGGCTCATTGTTAGGTGTATACATAAACACGCAGTCACGTACATATTAAATATATTACATAGCGTAATAGCAGGCACGTGACAAACAAATGTGTGCAAAAATTTGGTACATAAATCTGTACGGAAAGACCACTTACGAGACATAGGCGTAAATGGGAGGATAATATTAAAGTTGATATTTAACACATTGGCCGGGGTGATGTGGACTGGATTCATCTATCTGAGAATAGGGGCTAATGAATCTGAAACTGATGCGTCGCTCACCGTTTATGTATGTGTGTGTACTTACCTTTAAAGTGCGAAATACGTTATTTCATAGAACAACTAGTTGTTCCCTACAACAAAGCAGTCGGAGCTGTAGAGTGTATAACGACGGACCGTTCAATATTTTCGCTAGTTATTCCATAAAAATAAATGTAAAGTTCACCCTACAACAGGCCACGAAGGCCCAGAGGAGCAGTAGAGGTATAGCTCTACTCTTTCTTCAACTTCGATCCTAGATGGGGGTAGGTGGTCAATGCCACGCCCCGGCTGCTTTACTCCCGGGAAAGAGAACTGGTACTCATTTTACAGGAGGCTGGGTGGGCCCCAGGGCCCGTGTAGACAGGTGTTGACAATCTCGCCCCCACCGGGTTTCGATCCCCGGACTGCCCAGCACGTAGCCGTTATTCTATGAAATAGCTAGTTAAAATGTGACTGGAGCTTCATTCAATACCTTAACGAGATCTGAGTCGTTATTCTATGAAATAACTAATTAGAGTGTTGAATGATCCCCATTCAAAACTCTAACAGGGGTTGATACGTTATTGTCTTATTCTAAGAAAAAACTATTAGTAGTTGTTTAATAAAATAACTTTTACAAGTATTCATTTTTCTCTTCATTACACAACGTAAACAAAACGCCTCGGTAATGCGTGGAGTAACCGAGTATTTTATACATTAACGGAATTATAAACTTTAACGGTAACTTACAGGCATTACAGACATATATACACACACATGTACGTATACATCATTTTACAGCAAACAGCACACTGCACACAAATTCCATAGCATATAGGGGGACCAATAAATTCGATGGAGACCAGAATTTGTGTGTACTGTTTTGTTTTCTTTTTATTTGTACATTACGTAAGGAATAATTGGGTTCTACGAAAGACGGATAATTTCTTGACTAGTTTAACAACTGTCAGCTTCTTAAGAAAGACTCCAGCACCAATGTGACCGTCGGACGCAGTAACTCGTGACCCTGCAGCTGTTCCCTTAGAATCTAACGACCACGTAGCGAAGCCGTTCAATTCTGCAGTCATGAGATTTAAGATTCTCACGGTGTTTACGATGATGATTCTAGTCATGTTCAAAATTAAGAGCGGGTAATCACAAGGGGAAGAAGGCGTTCTGTTTCCATCGACTGCAGTAATCCTGTCATAAGGTGGCTAAAAATAGGAGACACAGCTTGCTTCAGAAATAGTGAATCAAGAAAAAAGTTCGACTCTTGCACAGAACTCTAACCCATTAAATAAAACGCCTGAAGACTTGATAGCATGTTTCATCCTGAAAACTGCAGGCCTACAAGACTAAAAGAAATGAGGCGATATTTTGGCAGGTTTCTATCGATAGTAACCTGCTTAATTATCACCAAGCATCATCTTCACGCCACTCTATTTTAAGACATTACCACTTTAATTCTCCTATAAATTTCACTAGTATCCTAGACAGCTCATTTCGTGTAGTGACTAGGCTACGGGCTAGAAGAAAGGAAGACGGACTTTTCTACTGTCCACAGCATTCATATCAGTTTAGTCGGGCTGATACTAGGTTAGAAATAGTCGGAAGGACGAAGGCTGTCTCTTTTTACTTCTTAAAGGGCGCCTACTTAAGCGCCTAAAGCGCAAAAACATATGAGTGGCGATACAGAACCAAGCTTTCTTAACCGCCGCACTACATGGACGTGGAATGTCTGTTTCAGAACTTGGCCGCTACGTCTCCAGGGAAAAGTCACCCGCAGCCATTGTATAGGAGGCCGAGTGACTCCTAGAGGCGGTCTGGAAGCTGCGACGAAGAGAAAACTAACCCCGTTTCCTCAGTTGTTTAGTCCGTAGCGTAGTCACTAAGCTGATTGCGCTATTATGGTTCAGCCTCAGCCACTACGTCAACCTAACGTCTTCCAGAGCCTGCGTGCTGCAGCTGTCAAAGCGCACACGACAAGGCGGTGTCGGCGGATGTCACGAGGTCTACAGCTTCGGGAACCACAAGCACACCTGAGCAACAGCACCAGTATTTAGAGGACAGGCCAATCCCGTGCACCATTCTCAGCCCTCTCCTTCACTTCCTCTATAGCCAGTCTTAGAAAGAGCTACTGTTCAGTGAGATCAACAAAATACAGCAAACAGGATTGTTAAAGCGCTCCCTAATACCTTCGGACGGACACAACTAAACCCCCCATTACGAATACATTAACATTCTCACGTAACGACGCTGATGTATCAATGAAAGAGGTATGTACAGTGCTTAGTTACACATCATCCTGCTTTACATTATTTGTAGCACACTGCCAACATATTTTAAGCCACTGATCCTCTACAAAGATGTCGGTAACAAGCTCCTTCGAAACGTCAGTAAATCTCTACCAATCGACAAGGCGCCCGTATGCCAGAGTACCACGGTGAGAACCTCAAATCTCACAGCAATGGGGCCTGTTACCCTAAACATCTTTAAAGGTTTCTTGTATGTTTCTGGTGAGGTAGGAGCTAAGTTTCTAAGTAAGCCACTATTTAAATAAGGTTTAGGCTTACAAGGTGTATCGATTCGGATGTTAAGCAAATACTGATAGATTTGTAGGCGCGTTCGCATAGTCGCGAAAACCGCCTGTTAGTTTTGTCATGTCTGTACGTCCGTCCGTCCTTCTGTCTGTCTGCATGCACCAGCGCAGCCCCCACTGGACAGATATCCGTGAAATTTGATACTGGCTCCTTTTATAAAAATCTGCCCAGAAACTCCAAATTTCGTCAAAATCGGGCAAAAATATCAGGCATTTTATATGAAGACCTAAGTACGTTTCATCATTGCCGGCGACATTAATTCGCAATAAAATCAGCTTTTGTGCAACATTCAATATCTTTACATTGTTGGCAGTGACAAATATCCCAACAATACACAGAACGCATTGTCTTTCCACTGCAACAATCGTTAAGCGAACGCGCAACAATGTTAAGGTCAAAAGTACCACATTGCCTGTGTTGGTTACTTCACGTAGGCCTAGTTTTGTTGGTTATTTAACCATAACCTACTGAGCTACACACTTTGGGCACTCTTTAAAACGCAGATAGGGAACACCCTATGTGGAGATCACGTCTGTCCATCTGTCCCTCCGTCCGTACGTCTGTCTGTGTCCTAGTATCAACGCCTTAGCCTTTCGTCAGTTTTTATGAAGTTTAGTATGTGAGAACTACAAACAGTTGTCGAGAAAGGGTATCGTCAAAATCGGTTATGTGACTCATACTTTGCTTAAGAGCGTGAAGGAATTTCTACCCGTAGATTCCAAATTTCTTGGCCAATTTTGGTGACATTCAGTACAGAAGATTTCCGTGTTATGCAGTTGATCAGTTGCGAGTTCCATGAAAATCAGCGCACTGAAAGCCATACTTTAGTTCTGAGCGTAAAGGAGTGCCTGTCCTTCTTTTCCACAGTGACTGCCTGAATAGGGAGAAGTCAGTAGAAGAGACCACGATACTCTGTGGATCATGTGTGAGCTGCATACGGGGAAAGGCCACACTTTTCACACTGGTGGTAATAAAATTGCCCCTACGCGCTTACGGCAAAAGTGTATCACATTATGAAAGTGAAAAATGCCTGTGTAAAATCCGTATACTATGCCACAGAATAAATAATTTGCAGTCTTGTAACCGTTTTTCACCAATGGGTACAGTAGCCGGTCTCGAGAGACAAACAGCACATACAACATGTAAGTGTCCACCCTTATGTTGTAAACACATATCTAACATGTAAGTGTCCACCCTCATGTTGTAAACATATGTTATATCTAACACGTAAATGTCCACCCTTATGTTGTAAACACATATCTAACATGTAAGTGTCCACCCTCATGTTGTAAACATGTTATATCTAACACGTAAATGTCCACCCTCATGTTGTAAACATATGTTATATCTAACATGTAAATGTCCGCCCTCATGTTGTAAACATATGTTATATCTAACACGTAAATGTCCACCCTCACGTTGTAAACATATGTTATATCTAACATGTAAATGTCCACCCTCATGTTGTAAACATATGTTATATCTAACATGTAAATGTCCGCCCTCATGTTGTAAACATATGTTATATCTAACACGTAAATGTCCACCCTCACGTTGTAAACATATGTTATATCTAACACGTAAATGTCCACCCTCATGTTGTAAACATATGTTATATCTAACATGTAAATGTCCACCCTCATGTTGTAAACATGTTATATCTGACCTTACTACAGGAGTTTCTACTGACCGTCACACTCAAAATTGAGGTCTATATTTAGCAGCTCACAAACTTGCTCCCAGTTTAGCTGACCATATAGGCCTATCTGACTGTGTGCCGGAACAGCTCAGTCGGTACAGTGACTAGATCACGGGATACTTTCCCTTGTTCAAAGCATCCAGACCGGGTCTGAAACCCCTCAGTCCCCTATTACATGGGTATCAGTGTTTCTTCCCAGTGTGGAAAGGGGGGAGGAAGTGAAACTGACAATTTACCCCCATATAGTGTCAAGGATAAAAATAAAAATGCGTGGCTCAAAACTTTTTCTCGCCCATACGCCTTCACGGAGTGGTGCTTAACTGAGCACATTGGCAACTCTACATTTACCTGTACGTTGGAAAGTATTCAAGCGTTTCGTATGGCCTATAACATTTGGCACTACTGTGTGTCCAAACACAAGAACTGTTTTTACAAATACTGTATTAACACAGAGACCATGTGACGTAACACACATGCTTAATTCACTAAACTATTATTACGCGGCATCGTAGTGGTATGTATTAGAGAGATGGTTAAAGGGAATTTACGTTCAAATAATGCCACAAGAGACAAACAACTCAACAGTTTCAGCACAGTTGATTTTAAGCAAAGTATGGACAGTAAATTGGTAAATATGTAAAGATGTAACTTTATTGTCACTTTCCTATGTTACATGGAAGAAGTGACACACAACACCCACAGACATTATGGACTATACTACATATTCTTTTCAATACGTACGGTAGCCATCAACGGCAAAGCTACGTAAAAGTACATCGCTACATTTTTTGGGTCCGACTTCCATCCCCGTTTCCAGCCATGCTTTAAATACACGTGTAAAGTTTAATGTATTTTAGGCCGGGATAGCATAGTCGGTATAACGACTCACTACTTGCTGGACGGTTCAAGGATTGACCCCCGGTGGGGGCGAAATATTCCGCACATGTCCAGACCGGCTCTGGGGCCCAGCCAGTCTCCCGTACAATGCGTACGGCTTCTCGTTCCCGGGAATAAAGCGGCCGAGGCTTGGCGTTAACCACCCACCACATCCAGCACCGAGGTTAAAGAAAGAATAGGACTATATCTCTGCCACCCCTCTGGGCCTTCGTGGCTGTTCTAAAGTGCACTTTACCTTTACCTTTACCATTCCTTAAAATCTATAGCTATATATGCATACCTGACAGTGCCAAAAAGAAATTAACTATACACCGGGCGCTCCGTTGGTAGGTCTGTATACCATAAGATATATGACGAGGATATATATAATAAAGGTACGCACAAAAACACTAATCACCAACAAATGCACAAAGAGAGTTTTATCATCAATCGTAACACACTCCTACATGTTTCGACCCTGCTGGGTCATCTTCAGGGGTCCCGGCCTGCAGGCCGGGACCGCAGAGAGTTCACGCCTCCAGTACACAGTACACAGTCAATAGCACATTCTCACTCAACTATAAAGTGCAACCTTAATGTAACGATAACAAAAAAGTTCTCCCTGAAGATGACCCAGCAGGGTCGAAACATGTAGGAGTGTGTTACGATTGATGATAAAACTCTCTTTGTGCATTTGTTGGTGATTAGTGTTTTTGTATAATATAGTGCACGGACATGGAACACATTAAATTAATAAAGGTACGTGTTGTAGATGACACATTCTATAGGCTGTATATTAAGAAATGGCAGAGATTTAAATGTGCGTGAAGAGCCCTTCAAATTTTCAACCATTTAGAAAACCGGACATAAGTTACTCTTTTTGTAAGTCTGAAAGGCGAGAGCTGATCTTGATAAGATTGAAAGCTCTTAAAACGCCCTCTCATATGACGTCAGAAGCAACTTGAGTTAATAAAACGTGACTCAAGCACTCTGATGATTTATGAGCTTTCCCGCTCCTCTTTGTGATCCGACGCAAGCAAACTATAACTCAGATTAATTACATTCTTATAAGCCGTCTTCTGATTCAACAGTTCAGGAAACGTATTTAAAAATGATTTCTTGAATATTACCGTTAACTGAGATATGACACCGTGCAGTCTGGAATAAATTTAGGAACAATTCAGAAGAATGGACTGCTTCAATCTTCAGTCTTAGACCCGTGCATGGAGTGTTACTTTCCTCCGAAAGGTCTGCAAAATTCTAACAGACCTCACAAAGTCACATCCCGTTAAGTCGGTAGTCTTAAATGCCCCAGTAACTGTTTAAAGCCATGTGGTAACTATGTCTAACATCTGGTATAACGGTAGGAAACTTTGCATTCTTCCACGCGTTATGTTTGTGTGTTTCGTGGGACACTCACAACACAAAGCGATTACTTCCCTAAAGAACATTAACAGGCTGGACTTCATAATAGGCTGATTCCAGTGGCCGCGCAATCTAAGGCGTAGGTCTGCGGCCGAGAGCTTGCTGGGATCGTGGGTTCGAATCCCACCGGGGCATCGATGTTTGTCTCTTGTGAGTGTTTGTATTGTCAGGTAGAGGTCTCTGCGACGGGCCGATCCCTCGTCCAGAGGAGTCCTACCGACTGTGGTGTGTGTCTGAGTGTGATCAAGTGCAAATAAAAAAAAACCTACACCTACTGTGAACAAGCAGGTAGAAGAGGCAAGGACTACGAACGAACTTCATAATGGACATGGATTGTCTTGTCTCTGGTGTGCGTACTGACGTTGCATAAACAATTTAGATAAAAGTCGGCCATCAAAGGTTTAAAAAACGC
Organism: Coptotermes formosanus; assembly: GCA_013340265.1. NCBI lineage: Eukaryota > Metazoa > Arthropoda > Insecta > Blattodea > Rhinotermitidae > Coptotermes > Coptotermes formosanus. Next base: position 3,481,789 of record BLKM01001253.1, read on the forward strand.
AATGAATAAATTTTCTGCAACTTCCAGAATGCAAACCCCATACATAACCAAAATACTAGAACCGGGCACTTAAATCTTTCCTTCCACATTATATTCCATAAGTTCGTTTCTCATTGCAACCGAACGTAGCTGTTGTGTGAGTTCACTGGAATCGTGCTGTACCTGAATCTAATCTCGGCCATTATAGAGAATATCAAATCTAAGGACTTTCCTGGTTATCTTTTCTGTTCAGACAAATTCCGTGATAATACTACGGCTATGGCAGCCTCTTTCCAATTCATTATTCACTAATAATCCTACCGTTCTACGCTACACATTTCGAGCTACTGACGGCGTTATTAAATAAGCAAAGCATCCTTACGGAGCGGCTTAGTGGCTTACTGCGGCTACCCACCCGCACCAGCACACTGGGAATCTCAGAGACGCAGTAACATTGTTCATATGTGTACGCCGGCATAACGGAAACTTTTGAGGATTTGAGAATTTTAAAGGATAATTTCTGTATCTACGTGTTTTGGTTAATGTTTTTCAATTCCCAAAGAAGAAACGTGTTTTCATCTTTTACATTTGTTTTCTTCTCCGTGTGGGTAGCCAGAATTGACTGCCTTACGAACGACCTAATACTTTAACCGCATTGAGCACAGACTTGCTTGCGTAAAGAGCAGTTGCTAAGCTGATCAGTAAATTTCTCATTTTTCTTCTAGAAACTTCAGTTTCGTTACCGTATGTACCAGAGACTTCCTGCAGCCAAATTAATAAATAACGTAGTTCTTTAACATCTGCATGAGAATCATCTTCCAAAATTTCAGTTGTATTTGCTTCATGTAACAATTCTTTCAGCTGAGAGGATTTTAAAGATTTGAATGTTGTGATGTTTGGTGAATACTGTACAGGAAATATATCAAAGAAAGAGGTTATGGCATATTTTAAGACACTACACAGGCATTTCTCTGATAAAAACCACGAAAATTATCAGCCCAAATCCATAATGCAATCCCTTTAAATTTTCAAACTAATGGAATAATGCATTTCGTTTCTCAGGAACGGTGTAAAAACTGACTTCTGTGGAATAAGCCGTGAGTATATAAATTACAGGGTTCTTTGACTGTCGTTGATATCAGCTGTACCAAAACTCTGACTTTGCCAACTTACTATTGAGGCCAGCGGAATTGAAAATGACAATAGAGTTTCTCAAGTTAACTTGTATTAATCTTTTCCCGAATCGAACCGCTGCAGGGAAGTCCGTGTATTTTGAACCACTTAATTTTAATACCTATACATCGACATCAGAGCACGATAAGGTTAAAGAACTTTATAGAAGGGATAACAGCGTAGTAAACATTATGTCCTTGAATGGAAATTTCCCCATACAATTTAAAGTGTGATTTAAGAAAACCGAAGTAAATTTTGAACGCCATGTAATTTGGTCCGATAGATTGTGTAATTTGGGCCTTTTCATATAAAAACACATTACTGTTTTATATTATGCACTATTTGAGTCTTTACTATATGGTACAGCAAAAGTTAATATTAAAAATGCTGTTAATAAGCTATGATTTAGACTTGCACACATGTCGCAATAATAATAATAATAATAATAATAATAGCATACCAGGAAAGCACGAAGTCAAGGAACTATAGAAAACGGCTATATTGGGCACAGCGCACATACTTCAGAAAGTGCTAATGTAGAAGCACAAAAGAGTTTAATATTGAAGACAGCGTTATATGCACCATTAACGGTACGCGCAGAATAGCTGCGACACTGTATACCCTAGAAACATGGTTTGTTTCAGGTATACAAGTGTGAATACCCTGCACAAAGGAGACAATGTAATAATAATAATAATAATAATAATAATAATAATAATAATTAATAGTAATAAATCAACCAAATATAAATTCATCAATTAAATAACAGCAAAGAATGCAGAAGACGTCATAATCCGTGATAATGAAAAGGGAATATTCTGTCAACAGACATTACAATTTTAGGAGATATAAATGTGATAAAGAAAGGACCCGGAAAGATTTTAAAATGTAAAAACCTGACGACGGAAATATAGCACATTGTGGGACCTAAAAACAAAAGCAATACCAGTAATAAAAAGGGCAACTGGAACCATCTCAAGATCATTCAGAAAATACCTGATCAACATAACGGGAAAACATGACATAAAGAACTACAGACAACAGTCACACTAGGTACTCAGCACATACTTGGGAAGGTGCTACTAAAGTACAAAATGTCTGTCGTGGGAAATAACACTACAGGTACCATCAACTGCAACTACAGAATAGCTCCGATATTATATATCCTAGGAATATGGTTTGTTTGAAATATGTAATTGTAAATATTCTGCACAAAAGCGATAACAAATAATAATAAGAATAACTGTCAAATTAGCACAGCTTTCATGAAAACATTTCTTACTTTTCGCATTTTTAATCCCCCCATTAACATTATCTTTCCCATGCACAAGACAATAATTCTTGCATATACCTGAAAATTTTCATTTTATTTCCTTGCAGGCTTTTCCTCTTTCGGTAAACCTGTTGTTGAGAATCTCGGTGGTTTCTTCTTGGCTTCAGGTCCAGGACTGGCTGTTACAGCCACTGTCTTCTTTATCATGTTCCAGCTGCAACCGCGTCAGACGCAGAGAACACCTTTAACATGTAATGCGAGTGTGTCTTTGTTGAAGCTCTAAAAGCAGTGGAGTGCTTTGTTCCGTAGTAAGATAAGCATTCGTTCTGCCAATTTGTGGTACAGATTTGAGCTCTGTTGTGTGCTTTGGGCTCACCCTGGATGACCCCGACATTCTACTGGATTCAACTGATGTCGGAGGCTTGTTGCTGATGTTCTTAGCCTCTCGTTTAGCCTGTCGAATAGTGGACACCCACTCACTGATTCGAAAGATTTTACATGGAGATTTGTTTCAGAAAAATCGGTGACCACCGACGGAGCACAGACAACATCTGCAAAGGCATAACAATCAGCAGGACACAATCCAGCACTGTCAAGCCCATGCAATAGCAGTTTGTATTCTTACTGCTGCGGCTCTTGTTAATTAACGCCATACCCACCAGTAACGTGACGTGCTCTATCGTGAATCGTTACCCAGGTATTCTTCTATTTTTTTTTTTTCTCCAGCAGAAACCTTGAACGTCTTATGTTTAGGGGTTCATAGTATGCCACATCTAGGGCGGTATTTGGTGAGTGCGATGAGATGGCAAGGACCATAACAGAGTTCCGTGTCTGCTTGCGATTTAATTTCCAGCAAGCTTCTGTGTGTGACTGCTGTAGCGACCCACAGCTGATATCACCCCCTAGCCTGGTGCAGTATTCACCGCGGAAATAAAGTACTGCGTGCATTCACAGAACACCTTGGTGTTGTTCATTGTACATTTTTCTTGACAGCAGACAACAGCACCATGGGTGCTCCGAATTAGGTTCCATCTTTAGTCCTTTTTTTTTTTTTTGAGGATAAAAGAGCACTGGTGATGTAAAAGCCACTGTCACCCATTCCATGGACACCAGCCACATTCTGCTCTGGTTCAAAAAACGTAATTCCTCCAAATTGACGCTTGCATTCATGGGCTTTTATCTCTGAAAACGCTGCAACATCGCATGTGGTGTTTCTTCCAATGTTTAATGTTCTTGCACCAGTAAACCTGTTTTCATTTAAGAGATGCTAACATAACATAAAAAAAATGTATTCGTAACTGCACAATTAACCCAGAAGCTCCAAGTAACGATGTGAATTCCATCTGTCTCACACTGAATTTAGTATCACGTTTTATCAAGCCTGCAAACCACTCCTTGTCCTACCAGCTGTCTTCAGGTTGTCATTAAACCGCACATTCACATCGTGCTTCTCAGCTGTCACAAAGGTAAATTTATGTCAGATTAGTTTTAAGACTTTATTTATATAAGAACATATGTTTCATCATACTCGCAAAACGTTTCTTCGACATGTAACAAATCCTGGACAAGATCGTTTTCCCACTACTCCGGTAAGCACTTTCGACAGTTCGATAATGAGGGATTTTCAGAATCTCTTCTTGTAGACCTATTTTTTGGGAAACTTATACCTTCACACCACTGCACTCGCGTCAACTCTGTCTCTGTTTACAGTATTTCATATGTCCACTTCTCTATGTATGACAGTTATTCTTGATTCTCTCACTGTCATGCTTGAAATATCATAAATTACAACGTTTCGTGTAACCCACAGCACGCAACCATTTTACAGCAGGGCCACATTGCAAAAAAGAGTGCAAAGTTCGCCATGTTGGATTTCGTAGAAAAGTGACGACAGGTACACGTAAGATATTCATAATATTTACCTTGACATATTTCTGTCACCACAGTGTTTAATGTCTTGCCATCAGTCACAGTATACTACAACTACACGAAGTCCCAATTACACGCTGCTCGGATATACAATGACTCCCCCAACTTCTCCCATCTTGCAAAGACTGCCTCCGCCTACCCAACGGCGGAGTACCGTTCCTACGTCACTAGTCGCTAATGCAGTTATTATTGCTCACTACTTTCTGCCGCGGAATGACACTAGGTTTACTCTAAATTTCCCACACTGTCGCGTAAAGAAATTCGTGTGGTTTAAGTCGGGAGATGACGTTCATGAAAGGAGACGACCATTCATCATTTAACGATGAGATTGCCTTTAATGGAATCTTTCATGTCACGACGAAGTGGTGTGGGGTACATGCTTGTTAAAAATTGCATTTCGGATATCCCTTCTGGCTGTGGCATCAACCACAACTATTGCACATAAATCTGAGTGGTGTCACCTATTGTGGTTTCATGGGAAAGGAAATCAAAGTGGTCTCGAAGGTTTATTCCACGGGTAACCTGAAGGACTTCTCTTCTGTACTGTAGGCCTACTGTATGCACTGCGGTCTTGAGTGCAGTTACCTGGGCCGCTACCAATGTTTCGAAGAAACTGTTACCACGCTATGCAGGGCAGAAAACAGCGCCCCACTCCCAGCCTGGAATGCCAGCTCTTGTGGCTGTCAGCTACCGTTTATTCAATACGCGAAAATGGGCAAAGATGCCCCATCATCAGTTACTTCGAAATCTTAGCTCTAGAAAGCTGCACATGTTGGGCAGCTAGAAGGTCTTCTAGTGGTGAGTCTGAGTACGTACAAGTCACAGTTGCTGTGTTGTACTCAGCGCCCTGACATTGTTTTGTACAGTAGGTATCATGATTTTTAAACTTCTACATTTCAGGTAGTTATTTTGAATAATTTTCTCTTTGTTTATGCGTACAGTAATTTTACCAACAGTTTGCATGAAAGAAGAGTGGACTCTTCTGTATTGTTTTATACTGTTACAAACTTTCGCAAGCCATGCCACACTCACGTGATCAGCCCGGGGCATCTTTGCTCCACGTTTGGGGAGGGTCGCTGCACTGAAATAAGGATAAAGATGCCCCACTGATATTTTAACTCGCCTGGTTGACCAATGTTCATACATCGAATTGTATACTGTATATTCATTGATATGTTGATGAAACACTACAAACTTTTCGCCCATCTACTATCATATATTTAATTTACCCCTATTACGTGTTAACGAACGTGTTAAAATGGCACGCCTTCACTCCGGCATCCGTCCGTTCCTCAACATGCAGCCGGGTTTCTGAGGAAAAAACGCCAATCAAAATTATCCAACGCAAGGCCATCAAGGGTAAGGAGAAGTCTTCATGGAGAGTTCTCACTAGCTCGCCAGTCATCCAGAAGAAGGAACTAAAGCCAGACATAGGAAGAATAATTTCAAGAAAATGGTTCACTGTCCGAACTCGAAAAATTCTAATAAAAAATGAGACAGTGAGTGCTGTAAATAATGTAAGGAATACTACTGAGTAACAAAAGAGGAATGCGACTGGATAAAACGCTCATTCTGTGAAAAGTGGCTACTTGAAAACTGCACAATTTTCTCCAAAACCTGCATTGATTGTGAACGTAGCAACCCTCCGAAGAATTTAAAAAAAAACATAAGAAATCTACAAAGACGTAAAGAGTTTCATAGTGATACAGAACACATGTTATCTTATTTGATTACAATTTTGTTTACTTCAAATTTGTTACTTTGTATTGCATTATATGTCGGGCATCTTTCACCATGCACATGCCAAAGACGACTCGTTTGCATACCTCTTTAATTGTTATTGCTGTCAATAAACGAATGTAAATTTGCTATAAAGGTACTGACTGTTTTGTAGCAGACGCTCTCTACTCTACCTATTACAGACCCAGATATAACTTCTGTTACTACACATAATTGTAAAAATCTGTCAGAACAAAAAGTGGGGCATCTTTGCCCAATTTACTTACATTCGCAGCTACTCTCCTTTTCTAAAGACCGTCTGTTCTACTCACAACCAGAGGACATGTCACGACGCGGCGGCATGTCACAAACGTAACAAGGCTGATAAATCAGCTTGAATAATGTGAATAACACCGTCTAGAAGTGAATTCAAGGCAACTGGAACATTTACAGAAGTCTGCCAGAATAAGGACTTATGGGATTCCACGCAGGAAGTCTCGATATTGGTCTAACACGACAAAACGAGGGTAAGTAATTTAGTCACGATTTTATCCATTTGTTATGCAGTCACGTATTTATAGTTCATTTGAGGACGCTGCCACTGGCTGATATTATACAGGATGTATCTAAAATGCTTGGACAAATTTAAAGGTGAGTTCTTCGCATCGAAACAAAGAAAAATTTCGTACAAACATACGTCCGAAAAGGAGTGGTTCTTGATTTTAATTGAAAGATATTCAACAGTAAATACCTTAACTACGTAATACTTCATTAAAAGTGATGTACTACATCTACGATACACATTCCCAGTTTAACAGCTGTCGATTTCTTATTGTTTACGAAGTCAGTTCGCAATAAATGCTGAAAATGTCCTCCGCCTGAATCATTACAAGCATGGACACGCCTCATCATAGATTGTCGCACCATTTCAAAGTTCCCAGGGCGATTACGAATGGTTTGACAGGCACCAAAAATGCATTGGTGAAGTGTCTCTTTATTTTCAGTTGGTGCTGAATAGAGTACGGTTTAAAAGTGTCCCCACAGATAGAAGTCTAAAGGATTGAGGTCAATATTTTGTTGCGCCGTACCTCGAAAACTGTTTGCGGACATATATTGATATGTACTTTTTTCCTGGTTTTGGTGAGAGGAACTGATTCGTGAAATTTGTCCAAACAATTCACACACACTCCGTATAGCATCAAGGGATAGGACAATGAGTAAATAATTGGAACAGAAATGTAAAGTAACATACATGGGGTAACTTTACCATTATACCGTTATTTTCCCGAAGGCACTGATGAAAATCACAAAAACGTCAGAACAACCGATTTCGGAATACAGATCCAAACATGGGATTTTCCTAGGAGGAACCAAACATGACACCCACTCGACTGCGAGGCTCGATGCAGTTTCTATTAACATAAACTTATTTTATACTAGCGACTTGTTGCGTTCCTCCTACAGCTCTGCTTCACTTTACGTTTCTGCAAAACGTCGCCAACCGGTTCTGACAAAATATCAGGAAAGCCTACAACAGCAGTGCAGACACACAGACACTGCAGCACAGTAGAGCGCTGAAGCAGTGCAGACACACAGACACTGCAGCACAGTACAGCGCTGAAGCAGTGCAGACACACAGACATACCACAACACATATTCTGAACCTACCTCATTCAAGCATAACTTCCATTCTTCACTGCAGTACTTACTCCGCAGTTTTCTTGTACGTCTAACAAACTCAGAAAATTGTCGTCTTAGACTATGTCTTAACACAATAAATCACAACGGTTACTGCCATGTATCTGTAGCACCCGCTTTCACATTTATATTCTCTTAAATCTGCCCACATGCTATATTTATATGTGTCCTATTGCTATTGAAGTAAACCTCGATTACTTGAACAAACAGCAAGGGGAGAGGCGGTGGGCTTATTATGATGTACGAACTGAACTTTTTTAAACATAATTCCGGAGACTTTCACGTTTAATCCTTTAAAGACGAAGCGTATCTGTTTTATATAAGGACTCAGTGCGTACCGCGCTGTAAACACTCTCCACTTCGGTTATAAAAACCAATCTGTTAATACTGTACAAGTTAGGCGTCCCTGTTTGTTCTGATATGCATACAAAACACATCAACGCAATGTGAGCACCACGTAGAATCTTTGAATGTTAAACCTGGTGGTACGCAAAGTTACCCCTAGGCTTGAAAAGGTTAACAGGCGCTCTGCTACCCAAGAAAGTCACTGCCTCTAAGAAAACTAGAATTTCTATCACCATTTTCACACTAACTCTTCATTACACATCCTCAAAACTATCTGTTTAAAATCCATTTTAATATCATCCTCATTAAGTGCTTAGTTTTTCCGGATGGTCTCATTCTTTCAGTTTTCCGACCAAAATTTACATGCCTCTCATTTACATGTATCCCACTCGTGCTACATTCTCCCCACCTCATTCTCCTAGAGTTGATCACCCTAACAGTATACTGCTGAAGTTCCCCGTAATGCACTTTTATCCTGTCACTTCCTCCAACTTAGATCCCCACATACTATCCTTAAGAGTCTATTCGCCAACATGCAATCCATATTCTTCCCTCAACAAAACGGTAAAGGTCAAGTTGTTCCGTTGCAAGTCATTAAAACACATACGGTGATTACAAGCACAGCTCCACTCAGCCTCTTGCAACGACCCAGGAAACAGCCCCCCCCCCCCGTACCCCTGAATGTGAAAAGGTCTTTACGTTTTTAAGAAGAGAAAACTCCTCTTCACGCTACCGGGATTAAAACTCCGGATCTTCCAGCTATATTATGCTATCCCACTTTCCTTAACAAACCGTTATGAAATGACACGAGGGTCTTGACATTCTATAGCAAAACAAACTATGTGTGTTTGTGTGTTACAAGGTGCAAGCGTGCCACAAACATGTTCAGATAGGTAGATTTTGAGTCTGAGAAAAAATTATCAACCAGTTTTTTAGAAATCCTTTACAATATCTGGTGCACCACTCTAGGTCCACGTGTGGAATTCGGTCTTAACGTATATGTGGAATATTTTTGCTCACACTTATAAACATTTTCCTACACTGTGATAAACATATGGCGACGGCGCGTAAGTTTGAGTAATTATTTACGTATTGGAAATGTGTAAGGCATCCTGTACAAATATTGACCACTAAAGATCATAAATTTCGCTTTTTTTTGTATTTGTACACTTAATATTACATGTTAGTTCTTCACACGAATTCTTCCTCATTTTCTCCTTATTCTTCTCCTTCTTTTCTTGATTGGCATACTTCTCCCACAGCTTTTGAAGTTCAATCACGTTTGCACAATCTCAGTGGACCCACCATGCCAGCCCAATGCATTTTATCATGTCACACATTTCGTCCAGTTCGCGAAGTCTGCGAAACCAGTTCAACCTACGTTTTGTAACACTCTGTGTTTTACCTATACAAGCCAACATTTTTAACTTTTTGGAGAGTGGAAAAGATAGATACTGAACATCCGAGCAGCATCCAAATTATTTTCAACTACAAACTTTCCAAGAATAGTAAAACATTATCTTTCTTTCCAAGAACCTCAAACTCTGGCCGCAGAAGCAGCTTTAGGCTGACGAAGTGCTATTTCAGGGTAATGTGCAATCAATCCATAATAAAAATTGTCGCCAGCAATTTTATCTTCCTGTCTGAATCTATGCGGCAGTCTTTCGCCTCTGCTACGTCATTGCCCGAGAACTTTTCCCGTCAAGCCAAAAAGTCTGTCATCCAACAGCAGCACGTACTCATTACATCATTTTCAGCATCTTCTGGGAGCCAGCAGTTCGTCTGAACAGCTGTTTGTGTCCTACAGCATTCATGTCAGTTCACTTCCTTCTGGTTTCTTTCAGGACATCGTAAGATGTTGCTGCGCGGTTCAGCCCCAAATCCCAATTCCAATACGCAGCCAGTGTTCTCTCCACTATTCTTCTCCTCTAGTGCCGTATTTTCCCCAATTCTTCATCCAAAGTGGCGCAGAAATTGTAAATCAGGAAAATGTACTTAAATTTAACTTGTAAATTCACATTCTGTATTCAAATCACAAATTTACTTCCAATTAATAAATCCAGGACTGAAAAATTGTGCCGAGGGACTTACAGTCATTTTCCTAAAATTGTCCGCTCGAAATATTAGGTCAAGTACACAAATTCACTGCCGGTCCAGTTAGAAAAACACGCCTTTTTTCACCAAAGATATTGATAGACTAGCTGGCAGAATACGAAATATTAAGGTACTAATTTTATCCCAAGGAAGTTGTGTTTACACATCTGTAGATGGAACTTAGCTGTACAGCACTCCATCCGTAAAAGTACATTTAGAAGTGAAAAATAAGATGAGGCAAGTGTAAAACACAATAAAACATACTACAACGAGCAACACTTCCTGATCAGGCCTCAGCTTGCTCCATTACTTAGATCAAATACGAGCTTTCAGCTTTCGCTACTAGCGTGCACACCATTGTTAGGTGTTGTATCTACAGCCATGGTTCAATTTAGTAACTGGTCCAGTTTACGAGGCTTTCCTCCATAATTTGCGAATACACAAATTCATTATGACACCGACTGTAACTCACAGTCTGAAATTACTAAGTATGATATTATCCCCACCCCTCTCCGCGAGTCGTTGCAGCTTTGCTTTCACTTCTAATTTAGCTTAAACTAATTCCGCCAAAGTTGTATCAAACCAGGTCCACTGTAACCGATTTATTTACTTGCTTAAACAATTTTGCGACATCTGTCAAGGGCAGACTCAGTTTCTCATACTCACATCATACGTAAATTCATTAACCCTGCGTGTTAGGCAACTTCGCCTCACATTTCCATAACATTACAATTCTCCGTTGTTCGTACTTCAGCAAAGCTCTCTGTGCACTTTTTCGGTTACCTTGAGTACAACGACGCTCCACCTCTGAAATTATAGTGTTTAAGATTTACAATTTGATACAATTTCTGTACAAAGTGGTTTCTGGAAAACGACACTACACTTGCTAGATGTGAGGTTATCACAGCGTCACAAACCAAAAGACCTGAAACCTACAACAAACTTAACGTAGCTAAATCGCCCATATTATACTGCGTTAATGAAAGTCCATGGAAAAAAATTTAACCATACAAAATATCAATCGACGAGAGTGTTTGCACTAAACTCCATGCCGTTACGCGAACGCAGAGTGTAGCAATATAAAAATCCAAATATATTATTACAACGGCCCCAAAATATTTCCGCCTGATAACGTTATTCTCACGCTCGTCCATGAAATGCAAGGAAGCGAGACATAACCACAATTGACAATGGTATCCACAAAAACATGAACGAATATTTAATGTTGGGTAACAAGAATTTTAATTCTACGTTGTTAATTTCATGACAAAAGTCGTTCTAATAATGCGATTTTAAATCTAAAATGAAAATCGAGTATTTTTATCAAAATAGTTACTTACTTCAAAAGTGAGGGTAACTCAATTTGGAATAACAACGCAACTAATTTGTGTATGTTTTGTAAGTATGGATTTGAAGCAAAGTTAGCTACGTTTCTTTTAAAGGAATGCTGCTATACAATGGCCCTATCAGGTAAAAATACGCAGGGGCAATTTTATTACAATTTTTTGAACCTTATATTTTGTTGTAGTCTGGTGGTATATGTATCGTTACAGCTCATTTGCTTCGCTACTCCAAGTTTTTAATCGTTTGATATCCTGACGTTTGTTTAGACTCCGTTCACAAGGTGAAAGCTCGAGTGTTCAGCATCTACTGCACGGAACTGCTTTACTTTCACACATTATACAAAGCTGTAAATGAAACCTGTGCTATTCAAATGGCAATAGTTAATACCTTAAATTACTCATTCATTAGTAAATTACTGACATCTCGTGATGAACTCCATAATTAACCGTTAGATGAAACGCGTAACAGAAAAAAATACGACCCACAATAATGTCTCAAAGAGTCCTTTTATTCCACCCGCCTGCCTTCCTCACATCACACGACTGACAAAACACATGTATCTGACATGTTTCAGTACAAATACGTCCGCAGTATATGTCACATTCACGTTATGGAGCATATTTTATTACCCTGCGTGAGATTTTAGATTATCACTGTGGTAAGCATGAAGATTACTGTCTCCTGTGACCTGCCACCGTGTAATATGATAAATGGGGACACGCGTTTAGGAGGGTACGCTTCTTTCAACTTCAGCGCTGGTTCCCGTACACAACGCGACAAGGCGTCATATCCCATTAGACAGTATTCTCATATCATCCTCTTACGTAGTGATGTACTCTGTTATTTCAAATGATTGTCTTCAGACTTAGTTTGTGGAAATAACCTTATTAAGTCAGTGGGGAAAATATCTGTGTATTGTTTTAAATTCATTCACTGTATCAAATTCACCTCATGTACTACATAACTTAAAAAGAAAAGCATTCGTGTAACAGGTATCAGATTTAAACTTCCGTTATTAAATATGAAACACGTTTACATCAACACATATCATCATCAGAAAGACAAGAATGGCAGGGGTGCACAAGTCCAGGGTCAGTGATCACGTACAGTGGCGCGTAACATCTGTGGGTCCTCAGTATGGAAGTTGTTTCATGTAACCCTTTGGTTCCTACAACTTATAGATTGCTCCTATATATCTAGAGGATTTGTGCACCCCTGATGCATGTTAAACAATTTGCAAATTATATGTACATGTTTTACCTTGTTGTTTTTACGCATCATCTGACTCACGAAACTTACATGTACGTAAACCTAGGCAATACCTCTTGTTGACTCATACATGTCTCCCTGATGGTGACCTATATTGACCGAAACAACATGTGAGAGATTTACTAGGCGGTATTTAGAATTGGTATGTGCACCACGATGGTGTTTTTTCATATACCTGCATATAGCATTCATTCAAATTCACTATCAAATATAGCGAAAAGGGTACAGAAGCGCCACATTAATTTCAGAAAATTGAAATTATTACGGATTAACATAAAGGACGAACAAATGGCTTTTTTGTGAGACTTGAGGCTCTCACAGCAATGACTGTTAAGGTTACGGTCTTTTTCGATGACAGGACTTGCAGGATTTACACAGTTATCAACTTGTCGTACAAACTGCTGCGTCCATCTTCACCCTCGTCTGAGCTTGTTTGTTGGTTCCCACTTGCCAAACTACACGCAGTCACAGATAATAAAATTCTAATTTTGGAATTTTATTTGGCAGAGAAAAGTCCTCCTTAGTGCGCACAAACTGTGGAGGGGTATAGGCAGTTACGGTTTCTGTTGACACAAATATATACACAAATATGAAATTTGGTGTGTGGATTGTGTGACGAATCTGCAGGTACAAAGAACAGCTAGGAAGATGTGATTCTGCGTGTATGGGTGGAGGTAAGGCACAGTTCTTGTTATCTGAATTGTGACACCAAGCAGTGTGTATAATTACACACACCGTTCAGTTAATAAATACTTCGTGTTGCACAAACTAGCCTTTCCTAAACACACCACGCCATTTTACTGATACAGACGTTTTTACACTCTTGTCAGCTTTCGTCACCTGATATTCGCATTCGTGGAACTGACGACAAAATTTGAAAAAATTCTTCAAAACACAAATCCTGTTATCAGTTACGGTGGATGGGAATTTCTGCGTCTTTTTAGTCCCTGCAGGAAAATACAAAGATAGTACCTGCAATTAAGCCACATCTCCTTCCCTCTTCATTATTTCCAATATACTGTTCACTAATTATTCCACAGTTCTACACTACATAGTCTGAGCTATTAACAGCGTTTTTAAATAAACCAACAATACTATAATAAATACACAACTGTATTTTAAATAACAATGGCGGTATTTCAGAAACCTTCACAGCAGAACAGAGATTAAACGTATGTATGTGTGTATGTGTGTATGTGTGTATGTATGTATGTATGTATGTATGTATGTATGTATGTACGTACGTACGTACGTATGTATGTATGTATGTATGTATGTATGTATGTATGTATGTATATATGTATTATGTATGTATGTATGTATGTATGTATGTATGTATTATGTATGTATGTATGTATGTATGTATGTATGTATGTATGTATGTATTATGTATTATGTATGTACGTACGTACGTACGTACGCACGCACGCACGCATGTATGTACGTACTACGTACGTACGCATGTATGTATGTATGTATGTATTATGTATGTATGTATGTACGTATGTATGCGTGTGTATGTATGTACCTATGTATGTACGTATGTATGTATATATGTATGTATGTGTATTACTAGGATTAACCAACAAATGTACAATGTTTTTGTTTTATATTTATTTTCGTGTTTTCCCCGACATGTTTCGGCATCCACATGCCATTCTGAACGGGGTCCATTCTAATTATATAAAACTTTATTGTGTACTGACACGTGTGTGTGTGTGTATGTACGTATGTATGTATGTATGTATGTATGTATGTATGTATGTATGTATGTATGTATGTATGTATGTATGTACACGTACCTACGTACGTATGTATGTATGTATGTATGTATGTATGTATGTATGAATGAATGAATGAATGAATGAGTGAATGAATGAATGAATGAATGAATGAATGAATGAATGAATGTATGAACATAAAACCAAGTAATCAGATATTTGCAAGCAGCAGAATGCTACTTTAACCATCTGAGCTACTTTAGAAGCTAAAGTAGCTCAGATGGTTAAGAAATTCACATTGCTTTATAAAACTGTTACGTTTCAGTATCGTGTACAAAGCAACCCATATCCTGACACAAATTAATCCAACTCACATTCCAACAAAGTACCTCCTGAAGTTACATTTTAATATTTTCCTCCCACTTACGTCTAGGTGTTCCAAGTGGACCCTTTCAGGTCTTCCAGCCAAAATTTTCTACGCACTTACTAGTTCTCCCACCATACAAACACATTATACTGAAAAAGAAATATTTTTAACCCACGTCACAGAAAACACTGTTTTCCTTTCTTTGGATTAGTGATGAGTCTCAAGAACATTACAAGCCACTATTATCTGTATGCAGTGTAGGTGCCTATAGTTGTGTTTGTAAAAAATAAAATCCTCTTCTAGTTCTTCGTATTAATTCGGGGCGTAACTAAATGCAAAGAACTGCGTACAAGAAATTAAATGCACAGTATTCATAATACCTTGAAAATACCAGATTAACTCTTGTTTAAAACCAAAAACACAAATCAATTTCTACGTATTTGAAGATAAGTACCAATTTTCAGAGTTTCAGTTACGGAATGGGGGAGGCACTACTTCTCAGTTCCACAAAAGGAAACCTGAAATTGTGTCTCCATGAAGATGCGTGTTTATTCTATTTCTTTTACTAAAGGAGAATAGTCATGCTTGAAGGCTGCCTTCTTGCCAATGTTCACATGCACTATACAAGATTAATGAACATATATTTCTACTTAGTAATATGATATTGCTTCAGAATGGCGACTTGCGTTTTAAAATAACTGCTTCCAGTGTCATTATCAAAATGTTTTAAAAGTAAAATAAACTCGTTAAAGAAAAGACATATATATCTCATAGTTGCCTTGTTTCTCCTACGTCTAGAAGAATGTAAATGAAGTAAAAGATGGCCGAAATGGACTAAATAAGATGCTTGGCATTTTTAAGCATTATCTAATGAGCAACTGATGTTCAGAGGATGTTAACTGAAAAAGTTTAAAGCAAAGTGACATGTTCTGTATGATTCTCAGTAAAAAAAATGATTATTTTCCGCAAAGGCATTGATTGATTCGTCTTCCTAATGAAGAAATGCGTTTTCTATAAAGAACTACCATGATTTTTAAATATTTCATCGGTTTCAGGCTTCAGAATTTTAAAGATTATTGTTTCGGCAAAGCAACGTGATAATATATTCTGACTGTATAGGGATTAGAACGTAGCTGTATTAAATTAGGATTTATTCTCACTATATAAATTTAGAACTTAGATATATAAAACCAGTTAGAATATATTATTATACAAGAATTAGAACACATACACGTAATTGCCTAGAATACATTCTGACTATAAGGACTATAACATAGATATACTGAATTAAAAGGCATTCCTACCATAGAAAGATTAGAATATATATATTAAATCACTTAGAATCTATACTGACTAAACAGGGCTTGGAACGTACATATACACAACTAGTTGGAATCTGTTTAATCATCAGAACACAGGTATGCTAGATTATAAACTATTCCTACTACATAAGGATTAGAAAACACACACACACACACACACACACACACACACATACATATATATTAAATTTGTCAGACTCAATTCCACCTGTATAATGATTGGAACATAGGTATATTAAACTATAGCCTATACTACTTCTAGAACGATTAGAACATAGGTGTATTAAATTATCTGTCCCACATAACAAAGTAATAGGCATATTTTCATTATTGTTTGTGTTTTTACGATCCTATAAATCAAAAATTCCCCAGAAAATACCACAGAAAATGCAGAAGTAAGTACTTAATGCGTATCCCACGGCAAGGAATCTTCGAACCTGTTGTGGGCTGTGGTATCATTACCGCCACTCACTGGTCTGTACCATAACTTGTCCCATCAGGGGACTTGTAACTTTTAGAACTGCTCGAGGCGGAAGTTGTTTAAAACTTTAACAACGAAATTTCCCAACTGATGTTTTGACTAAATAAAGTCTTGTACGAATTTAAACATTCTTTAGTAACAACAAATCGCTACCCCTTTACACACATACAGCTTTCGATGTTGACGCGCCTCTAAACCTCCACCCACACCCCCAGCTACACATCCCCCACACATAACTCTCACCTCCCTTCACACACACACAAACACACACACACACACACACACACACACACACAGCATGCAATATGTAAGCCACATCATTAGACACAGCATTCAACATGTAAGCATTCTCTACAGCACTGTATAGCACGTCAAAAAACTGTACTTCTTTCCGGACGCTGAATTACCATGCGACCGAGATATCAGTCAGTACAGTGATTACACGATAATATGGAGCGACCGTCATGAAACGGACCAGTCGCCTCCATCTAATGCCGAAGGTTCGGAATTCATGGAGCTACACCTCCACCCCCATACGCCTCTAAGGCATTGCGCTCAGTTAAGCAGACAGAAAAAATAATCTTTAAGGTATTGTATTACTGCATGAGAACAAAGCTCTTATCTATATGTGTTATAAACCTACAATTAACACCGACACCGTACTGAGCATATGGTATGATGACCAACAGCTAATTTTCTGCCTATAAGAAGCGTAATTAACCATGCTTTGCCCAGGATATGGTTAATTCTGCTCTTAGTGTCATGATACAGTGGAGTGTAGTATCTGAACCTTAAACGACTACCGCGTAAATTAAGAAAGTACGTAACATACGAGCACTCCGTATTAGCGTGCACTTCGTTATTCAGTTATATAGGCTAAAAGCCAAAAAAAACGCACTATTTGTAGAGAGACACCCCGAATTGTCTTTAATGAATCTCCTACATATTTCGACCGAGCTGGGAAATTATCAAGGGGTTTCCAATAGTAAAATGAGATGTGTACAAAAACTTCCACATGCACTGTTGACTTTATACACACACCTCATTGTGCTAATGGACGCTCCTTAATAATGGTCCAGCTGGGTCGAAGCATGCAGGAGATTGATTAGACAACTGTGGTTTTCAATTTGTGTAAATGAATAAGAAATAAGATGTATGAAATTTGAGGATTTTTACGACGGTTGCTCAGAAAATTGCTGCCTTCTGGGACGTGATGCCGCGTTGTCTGGTAGATAACAACCGAAGTTTCGGGTAACATACAGCCTCATCTTTGGGATATAAAAAGAAGCAGCTGCTTTCTCCAAAAGGTTGGTACATATCTACAAAACTACATGGCGTCATATCCCAGAACAGCTTAATCTGAAGAGTTCCAGTGTCCTTATCAAAACCTTCCACGAGAAAAAAAAAGATCTGGTAGTTTTGAGACCTCCATAGCCGCGTGGTTGTGGATTCCAATCTTCTGCGATAGAACAGTGCGTGACAGGGCCATCGGTTTCCGATGTTTTGAAGGAAAGAAGTAACTCTGCGTTAAGTGTCTATTGGCCTCGAGGTCTCACAACACAAATTATATGTACATACATCGAGACTTCTGGATTCATGAAATGTCAAGACAGGTCAGGCAATGAATGTATAATGTAACACGGACGCGCGTTCGGGTAACCATTATTGCCGTGGAAAAGCAATAAATGTTACATAATATGAGTGTATGTTTGTAGCCTTAGCTATCCAGCAACCAATGTGCATGCACCATGTCATATTGCCATCCGTGGTCTCTCTGACTCTACAGCAGTTTTCCACATTATCTCATAAAAGGCAAGATTTTCGGGAAAAAGTTACTGAACAAAAAATGTGTTTTGACTTTCTCTACAAACCTTGTCTGAAATATTTCTCATTCTAAGGAGTATTCGGCGAGATATTATCATAAACGTATATAGGTCTTCACGTAAAGTACCCGTTATTCTTGTCAAATGTTAATGAAAATTTAATTTTCTCGATATATTTTCGAAAAATACTCAACTATCAAATTTAATGAAAATCCGTCCAGTGGAAGCCTTGATGTTTCATGCGGACGGACAGGCAGGCAGGCATGAAGAAGCTAATAGTAGCTTTTCGCAATTTTCCGAACGCGTCTAAAATTTACCGATCGTGAAACAGATCACAGTATGACATCCGCAGCTGTCATCCATCGTATAATGAGAAACGGGTTTACTTATTCTTCTTGGACTGCATGACTCTTGAAGATGAGACCAATAGGTTGTCTCGAAACGTCGGTACGAAACTACCATTCGAAGCTGCGTAAAATCCCAAAATAGCACAGATCTCGGATTTCCTCCTCAAATTTATAATTTAAAAAATGATACGGCGGACCGGTCACCATATTTACCGCAACTTTATAAATATATAAGCTTAATTAGGTTGACCTGGCCGAGAACTGGCAAGGTAGGATTGTTAAGTTTGATAAATATTATAGTGCCGAGTCACCAGATTTCCATTTCTAGCCTCTATGAGCTCTGTCTCCTGAAATGTGCTGTACAATATGGGTATAATTTAAAATTTAAAACAGTTCTGCACTCTGCCAGAATAAAAAGCTCGTAAAAGTCTTGTGTGGCGTAATATGAGTTACCATAAGTAACACGTGCACACCACAGACTGTGTTTCCACGATTTCATATCACCTATTCATGTCAGTATGTTTAATATTACAAACTGATTCGAAGAATTGGCATATATTTTAAAAATTTTAATTCAGAAGATCAATTCCCTTGGCAGAATGCTTGCCAACTGCTGAGACCTGTAACAAGCAAGAACAAAAACTATATGCCACGCATAAAGAAAATATATTCCATAAAGATGAAAAGAAAAATCAAATGGTAATAGTGAACTAAATGGGATTATGCATGGAAATGAAAATTATCCTCCAAGAAACTGCGTTCTATCTGTAAACATAAAAAACTGTCACACTTTTGGCAGACTTGACACACCTGGCTGAAGGACGTAACCTTACATCACTGCTTGCAGTAAGAACGCAAAGTACCGAATCAACTTAACTGGGTAAACAATAAGACAGAGTAAGAGTTTAAATTTTTCTTAAAATATAAGAAGTAAAGTATAGTGGCCAGACTGCTTCACTAGCTGATGGTATTAACTTACTAGCGAAGGGATAATTCGTAATTTATTTAGGCTCTACCCGACTAAATGGTGGGATGGCATGGCCGTGGTATGTGGCAAGTATAGGACAGGAAATAACTGCAAACAGGGTTTTGGTGAGAAATGCTGAAGGTTAGAGACCACTTGAATGATAGTGTTTATGGCAGGACAATATTAAAATGGATCTTAAATAAATGGTGTGGATGTAGGCTGGACTTACCTGGCTAAGGGTAAGGAACAGTGGCAGGCGTTGTAAAGTGATAATGTAATTTGGGTTCCATAAAGCGCGAGTGCTTTTTTGACTAAATGATCAACTACTGCCTTCTAACGCTCCATTGAAATCGCTGGGCTCTGCTGAATTTAGTTATTTACAATTTACTTCCTTTTATATAGGGTTGTTAAAATCTGTTGTCAGTGGGCAGCTAGCTCTCTCAGCCGGTGACGTCTTCCGTATGCATTGACAACATCGATAGTCAACATGGCGGAGAATATGCACACACCAACATGTTGCTGCTGGTCGTTTATTTAATTCATTAGCTGCGATAGCTGATTCGGTTTAGTGACTAGGCTACGGGCCGGAAGACCGAAGAAACGGGGTTCGATTCCTGGCAGGAGCAAGAAATGTTTCGCTTCTCAAAAACATCCAGAGCGACTCTGGGACCCGCCAAGCCTCCTATTCAGCAGGGTATCTTCGGGCCTTTCCATGGAGCTATAGCGGGCGACGGAACTTAATTTAACCACTCATCCCCCTCTGGTAAGATGCTGAGATGCGTGGAGCAATACCTCCATTCACTCATGTAACTTCATAGCGTAGTTTCACATAAAGTCAGGGAGAAGTTTACTGTCTCTTTAATTCTGGGTGCCCGTCTTGAATCCTTAAAATGAAAGGAACGGAAGCCAGTCCTCAGACTCTCTGTTACTGCCATTAAATGTATCTCATGTATAATTGAAACGCACTATTTAATTACAGTTTAAGTACACAGACGTTTACGAAACTGAATAAAAATATATGAATTTGGATTTATGTTACTTCAGTTCGCATTCTGACCTAATTTGTATCGGCAGGAAACCTAGGAATTAAATTACTTCTTATTGACTTGTAATAGCCTACCTAAGAATTTACCCGCAGTAATAATCGCTCTTTGTTAAGTACTAATTTAGTGTACTGGGAGACATTGCAATCGGTGGGCGTAGCCATGTGCGGAACTACCGTTGATGGCTAATTCGCGAGTTCAGAAAATTTCTCACAAGCCTCTCTGGCCTGTCATATTAACAACTGTATGCCGCCCCATATTGTACAGCGCTCATTACAAACTTTCTGGTGACGAGTCGACATCGACAGAGCTAAACAAGCTAGGTCTAAGAGCAAGAGGTTCGTGGAACCAATGTGGAAAGCCGTTGGTCTTTTTTAATGGGAAAGCAGTGTTTTTGTTACCTACAAGCTAAACATTTAAATTTAACTTTCACGAATTTCATGTAATTCATGAATTTAGGTTGATTTTTCTCAAAATTTCTGGGAGGGATGTAGCCCTGCAGCCCTCATGGGCGAGCCGCCCCTCAACCGAACTCTATTTCGCCGATGGCCCACTTTATATTCTACGTTTCCTTACCTGAGTCACCTGACTCACATACGTACAGAGCACACAAATTGGGCGAGAGTAAGAACGAATATCTCATGTAATGGAAAATCAAAATCCTGTAATGCTGACAGACGACAAATTTTCAGTAGCCTCCATCTAAACGCACAAAGCTGTAGTGCGAGACGCATAATATGGAGTCGCTAATTTCCATCAGTTTACTGATGTGCGTAATGTACACATATGTCGTACATAATGCTCACTTGCTGTAGGATCAGTTAAATCCCCAGGGATATTAGAGGATCACTTTAACACCGCCGCTTCCGCCCCTTCACCACGAATCTGTAACAACCGGTCAGGGCCAACACTACAGTAATTCGTACCACTGAGGACACAAGCAGCCAATTACAAGTTGAGATGTGACGTTTGATTAAGCAATTCGGATATATAAATCAACTTCAAAAGCTCAGACTGAAGCATCACACTTAAGGTTAGGCGGTTTGTGCACTTTGTTCATCCTCAATTATTCAAGTAAAAACATTTATTTCCGAAAACTGGATCTGATTCTCTCCTTAGATGAAAGGGCTGGGTGTGACAGAATGAGGTACTGTGCATTGTTGTGTACTTTTCGAGAACCAGAGGATGGATAAGTGCAGAAACCAAGTAATCCTAAGTATAACCAAAACAGTTCAGGGTAACGCTTACAAATAGTATGGAAATATCCCTCAGCAGTGACCAGTTTGTTCAGCTTTACTTTCATCCGAGCCACACAGTGCCTGACCCGACTTCTGTAAAAGGGATATATACATCGTCACAAACAACTGAGTTTATTTCAGTTTTATTGCTTCCTACATGTTTCGGTTTTAGTGAAAAGGTACACCAGGTAATTAAAAATACATAAAGAAAGATAATTAAATGCAACCCATCAAATCCCATTAAAATTATATTTTTTCAGATAGCTGAGATATCAAATATACAAAAACTGAAGCTGCATAAGCCAAAAGTAGATAAAAATCAAGATTGTATATTAAAATATTAAAATATAAGTGTTTATCATATTAAAATATTAAAATATTAAAATATAAGTGTTTATCATATTAAGATATCAAATTGTTTTCCAGTACTTCCGGTGTGGAAAGGAACTTCTTCAGAATTAAAATAAGCCTCGCAGGTACACAGCTGGAGAGGTACAGCAAAAAATATAGTTTCTCTCCATTGTTTTTCGTTCGTGTCTCATCCAGTCAATTAGTGGATTTCAGTGTAAAAGAGTAGGTCGAATATACGTTCGTAAGGTTGGTAAACAAATCGATTAGATCTTCGTAGAATGAGAAGACTACCTTTCACTTCAGTGTTAAGGAAGTACTGGTATAAATTCAGTTGTGATTGGCGGTTTGCACTTCCCTTTTAGTCTTCGTGTATCACAACGGATGTCACTGCCAAAGATATGGCTCTAGTTCCTCTGGAACTGTGAGATTTGAGGATCTCACAGATGTGGCAATAGCAACTATTTTATGGAAACTGATGTGTTGTTTGCCGACAGCTACCGACATTTGCGAAGAATACGCAGCCTCCATTTTCACATCCCAGAAGACAGCAGCAGTTCACCTTTTGGAATCCAATTCAAAATATTAACGTATTTTGGGTGGGTAATTATGCTTAAAAATAGTGATTTCCAGTGTTTACTTGTAATGGTATGGCGCGGAATTTTTTTTAAAACACACGACATCAGAGGTCGCCAAACAGCCGATCGTCATATACGAGTCGATCACGGAAAGTCCTTTGGTCGAACGCAGCCGCTCTTTAGTCTCTACAAAAATTTATTTTCCATCTCAGTACGATAAATAGCTCTTCGTTTAACAGCATTTTTTGGATCAACGTTCTCCCAGATGAAGACAATTAAACCAAGATACCGAAATCGTCTGACAGATGAACATTTAAAATACTGCCTTCACTCATACCTAAGGAATTATGAAACCTCTTTCTGTAAGTTTTCGCAAGCTATGCAGTGTCATGCACCAACTTCACAATACGAAGGTTAATGCAAAACACCTTTTAATAAATGAAGAAATTGTACTTTTGTATGTTTGATGCCCTTATGCTGTTTTACATTTCTTTCCTTAATTGACATAATATTAGTAGATCAAGAAAGATTTTCTTTCTTCAGAGTAGATCACGGAGTCCAAAAGTTGCAACCGAACTCTGACGAGTCCCAGTCGCATCAGCCCTTAAATTACCACAACAATGCGTGGCCGAATGGTCTGGCTGGTCCTCCTTCCATAGTGGTTGGGCGCCAGCAAGTTTTGGAAGTACGGATCACGCACGTTGGATACGATTGCTTGGTGATTTTCGCGGTACAGTATGAGACGTTTCTCAGGGAATATGTATCGTCTGGCGCCGTCAAGGGATTTAGCAGGATATTTGGTTAAGCAACGTCACACGCTCACGCGACAAGTCTTATAAAACAAGCTTCATAAATTATTATTATTATTATTATTATTATTATTATTATTATTATTATTATTATTATTATTATTATTATTAAGCAATACAATGTCGAATGATACAACGTTGCTTCGCCGGCGTCACTGTAATTAGTTCATCAGCACTGCACTACAATCAATACCCAATTCTTTGTCGGAACTTTTTGGGCAATAATTTGTAGGTTGATATTCAAAAATTAATGAAAGAAAACGCGTTAACTTTGGCGGAATTTACAAAAGCCAGTCCCTTTTGTCGTACTGGTTCAACGTCTTTTACAACTCTGGACACCATTCGCCCCCGCTACGAATTTCCTATACGCTAATAAATGAAAACTTCTTTTATCCCCATATGCCGAAACTAAAATTCAAAACTAAATTTTGATGGGCTCCCCAGTCCCTGGGTTCAAGTCTCTGACAATCAGCTCAATAAAACTTCCCTGGCCTCCTACCAGAGATCGCTACCCAACTTAATATACATGGCTGGAAACCGCTTGTAAATAAAAATAGTTTCTAGTCTTGCAGGTGTTTTATGGGAGTCAGTGCCAAAATATCCCCCTTTCTCTAACTTATCTTATTTAGGCTAGAATGGCCTTCCTTACACATGTGTTACCAAACATGACCAAGAGTTATATCCCATTCAAGCAACTTTCCGATTCCCTTAAATTTGTACCCGGTTATAAAGTCAGACCACATATGTGCTACATTATACAGTTATAGAAGATACTGACGATGGAACGTCACATGTGAAATAATTTCCTTTACGGACTTTCTCCATTGTCCCTTGTGAAGCAATGGTAATAGAAAATCAACAAAACACTCCGTATCGGGAACAGGAAATGTCCCCTTCCTCACGTTAAAAATAGGGTCAAAACCAGCTCAGTTGTGGCCGATATGCAGCACTACTCTCCACCTGTAGCCTCGGAGGTACCAGTAATTGAAGTGAGAGCCTCAAGTATCATTGAATGAGGAAACTTTTGGCCCGATTTCAACAAAAGAAATATGTTCGGGGCGCAAATAAGCTTATTTATGTGTCTGTCCACATGGGTGTAACAACTCGGAAAACCACCAAACGGATCGTCGTTTAATTTTACGTTGCCGGGGCTAACTAAACTTTGTCGGTATTTTCTATTTTTGTTAAACTCGAACAACAATAATGGGAATTTTATACGAAGACTTACGCATTCCGAGACCAACTCCTTAGAAATATTAATACGGTTTATTAATATTACGACAAAGGAAAGTGCAGATAAAAGTGAGAATCTGTCTTTATGCAAAAAAGAAAATTGAAAGTCTTGCCATTTTATAAATATTTAAACACATTACGCTACGTTGCGACATCTAACTGCAGAGCATTTGTACAGACAGAAGGCGCCGGAATTCTTACTCTACGTTTGCATTTCTTCATTTGTTACATTAGTATCCAGAAACGGTTAAATAAAATGGCATATGTCGCATTAAAACTAAAAAGGCTTGCACGCGATGAACGCATATGGAAGACTGGAAGTGTAAATCCACACATCCTCAACCTCATTGTTAGATGCGAGTGACTGGTCATATTTCCGCCCTGGTCACTTTACCACTTAGTAAAAGCAGCCCGTACCCATTAAATGGGAGGCTGAGTGGGCGTCAGAGCTGGTGTGGACGTTTCGGAGAACAGAATAATCCTGCGTCCCTGCTGGGAATCGAAGCACCGTTCCTCGATCTCCCAACCGACACCCTAGTCTTAACACCGTCTGCCCTTTCCCAGCTCCCAAAATTATCAAAACCCGTCCTGGATTTCAGCTTGGCAATGCTATAGCGTGCAGCATAGGCAGAATTACCTGAGCGATGCTACAGGCGGCAGAACAGCAATGGTAGCCTTTGAGAGTTCGGAGCACTCCAAATGCATTTCCCACATCTCTAAGCCAACTTCATCTCTCCAGAAAAAAAAATTCCCTATATCATAAAGACAAAGAATATAAGGGCACAGACGTAAAGTTTTCACAACGCCCAAGACCTTCTAAGCCAGATGTTCAACTAAATAACGTTTAGAAGTTCAGTTTCTACCTCACAGAAAACAAATAGTCTCCATTCCAAAGACCAGTCTACTGGGCTAAGCAGAGAAATAATCGCTGCTTACCCAGAATCATATGAATCACATAAATATATTGTTTCGGAAGAATGTAGACTTCCTCTAATACTAAAGTAAGTGCTACACACAGTGATCCCTCGTCCAACGCGGCGGGTTAGGACGAGGAATCATGAAGTATTAGGCAAAACAGCTTTGCGCAAAATTCTTGTGGGAAAAAATAGGGTTACGTGAATGCGGAGGTTTATAAACCTGTCTCACCCAATCGCTTACAACACATACATTTGTGGATGTTAAACATTTACACAGTGCTTGGGTCGCTGATGTTTGACCCAGTAACAACCCCAGTTTATCTGCGTGTACTTCAATTTTTCAGCCGTCAAAAAACTGTTTCCTTATATTTCATTATTTTCAAGCGCGTATAGGTACAGCCACAACTGCCTTGGGCGAGGGGTTACTGCACAGTAACCACCATGCTGTAAATCCTTCATTAAAAATACGGAATTTTAGTGCTGTTTAAGGACCTAATCGCTGCGAGATTTGAGGTTTTCACAGTCATGTTAACGAAGATTCAAGCAGGCATACTCTGAGATTACCCAAACTCTGAAGATGGAGGCAGAAAACCTTTACGAAACCTCGCTAACCATTTACTAATCGACAAGATGTTATATCCTAGCAGAACTGAATCTCCGAAATAAACGCTGTTATTCTGATTCATAATAAATTGATAAATGCGCTCAAAGCCAGATCAGTTCGTTTGTTGTTAAAGCGGGTGCAAATAGAGTGAAAGGCCATCCCATGACATGCCTGTGCAAGCACAGAGGGCAGGCGGAGGTGCGGTTCCAATCCAATGGCAACCCGTCACTACAAGGAGATGGGTGATAAGCACCACGCTCCAGCCGCTTTACACCGAAGACCCGGTACCCCTTTTATAGCTAGCCCGGTGGGCCTCAGAGCCGGTCTGGACAAGGAAAATCTCGCCCCCACCGGGATTCCATCCCCGGAATGTCCAGCCCATAGCGAGTCGCTATGCATATAGAGCAACCACTGTAATTTAAAGGGTTAACTAAATCAAAAGCGTAACAAGCAAAATAATTCACCTAGCACAAATTCTCTATTATAATCCACAACTTGTTTAACTTGTAAGGCTAGAAATTTTGTAAATTTAGCCTGATTTCTCTTTCATGTAAGATGAGAGAGCTTTATTGATCAAAAGACCAGAGCCCAATCCATATTCCATTTTCGTGATCCACGGTGTTTGGAGAGGAAGAGGTCCGAAACAGAGGTAGAAGTAGACACGATCAAATTTATTGCGAACTAACAGCCTGCCGTCGCATAAAGGGGCAACAAGGAGATATCGATGCTTTAATTAATGCGGAGGCAGATTATTTCATACATGTGCCAAATTAGTTTCGTTAATGAAATTAATTTACGGTATTATATATCATTTACGACATTACAAATTCATTTTTATTAAAATTAGTTCGAGGGCTCCCAGTACACAAGTAGAAAGTAATTACAGACCATGGAATAACCACACGGCCCATAATTGCATCTGTGATAAATATTTTTCCCACACAATGCAAAATCCTGAATAACATAATGAACTTGCCAATAACGGCATCTTACTCAACAGCGTGGAATTCAAAACTATTGTAGTCAGTGCAAGTCTGCGAACAAAACTGTCATTCACTATACTACTGACACATTTCATAATATCTTTGTTACAATTCGCATGCATTTGTTTACTTATTTGTAGTTTCTTTAATGACGCTATCAGTACGCCGGGCACTACAGTGTCGAGATAGTGGATTTACTTGCAGAGGGTGAGGAAGACCACGAAAACTTCAGTACCGGTAGTCGGCATCCTGGCCGAGATTCAAACCAGTAACTTCCGAATGTTTCCTCTGTGCAATTTACACAGGAAAACAAAATCAGAATTAAACACACATTTCAACAACATATTAATAAATTGTACATAATTTTGTGTAATCAGTTATTCTGTTGAGATGAATATTGAAACAAAACCGGATTAATATATCAATGACCTCAACGGTTTAAAGTTATAAAGGTATTCAATGTTGTTGTTTTGCATTTTGCCAATTACACACTGTTAAACACTTCACAGACCTGTGAGCGCATCACTCGTTATACAAATATAAAGTAATTATTTACTTCAAATGTTGGCCGGACGGTAGATATAGCTACCTAACTTAGATTTACCGTTGTAACATCTCCGTATTTATGTAGAGTCAATGTACTGACGTACCTTTCTGCTTCGTATGATACATTAAGTTCGCTACAAAATTAGGTATGGGATCCACAGTAATTTCTAACGTTTTTCTTTGCAAATAGTTCCCTTACTTGGAAGTTGTGAAATATTAAGCAGGCAAAGAGAATATTTTGGGGTGCGATGCATCCGGTAGCTAGATACCAACGTTTTGGAAGCATGTGTTCTTCAACCCTGAAAAATGTGGCAGCACTTTCCTTCGAAACAATGGGAACCAGACACCCAAAACCAGGAAGACACATCCTAGGAGACAGTAACGTGAACAGTCAACGACGTGAGTGCCAGATATATCATACTGTATGTGTTACACAGCTTGTTTTGAAAGTTTCCTTAGGGTACTCCTCAACGACAAGATTTAAAACGAACTGTAGACCACGCACCTAATGTTATACTAAATTTAGAATGTCGTGCCACGAAATAAGGTATGGCACAAAGCTGGGTAGGTTCACCGTATGTGTACGCATTTGTATACGTGCACCTAAACTTCGAATACCAAGTGCCACCTTAAGAAATGTGCACCAGTTATTCACGAACGGGTTTGCACGACTATGGAAGTTATGTAGTATGACTACAGGGATCCTGTTCCTGTAGGAAACTTGACGCTTACTAAGGAAAAGCAGATGCTCAGCGTGATAAATATATTCTGCATTGCCCTTAGACGCCCAAATATCAACACATTAAAAGCCTGAATCACTATAACATAACACATGAATGTAAGTGGCCCATCATTTTAAGGGGCCCTCCTTTCAGAATCAAAAGTGCGGTAAGGATAAAATGTGCACGCACATACGAGAACACGAAGTTTGATAAGATATGAAATAAATAAGAAATCCTACATGTCTGTAAGATTTCGACAACTAAAGGCTCAAAATCTTTTATGGCGTGTTCAGAAATAACACAAATCGGCTTCGTAGTATCATCACGCATGTCTGACCGCATGTGAAAGTTCAATGACCAGTCAACGTATTTTCATTAACTTTCGTATGAGTGTTTTACTAAAAATGCATGCACGTTTTAATTTTGGTTAAACTCAGAAAACAAAAACGGCCACTCTCTTTGAAAATTTCTACCCTTGAAGATGACACCATTAGGTTGTCTCCAAACGTCGGTCACCAATCACTCAGTGACGCGGCATCACAAGCCAGATTCGCGGACACTAAACTACATCGCTGGGAAAGTCTAAACTTCACAGCGGTTACTACACTTTTAAGACCTATATGCATTTCTGCGCGCAACTCGTAGGTAATGCACACGTAATTGGCAAAAGTTTGTATCTACCAGAGTAGTAACACGTTGCACGGAAACAGTACAGGACACGAAACTAATATTTTACATAAGGCAATTTTCCCGAACGGCTTAAGTGTCTCCTATATAATTGGCTAAACGGTTTGAAAGCTTTCAAATACTGGAGGCAACAACAGAGTGAAAGCGTCAAGTCGTTACGCTAAGCATACAGTTCCTAAGTTGTTTCAGCTATAAAGCACAGGACAATCTACACAAATAGACCACATTTTCGTGTCAAACAACTTTCACTTCACACACAAGCACACGTCAGATTTTAAGAGTTTATATATTATGGTGGTGAAATACTAAGCGCATTCTGAATCTGAGGAAGACATTTGGCCCTAAAAAAAGGAAATGGAAGGAGACTTAACGACACCGCACAATAAAAGTTTTGTAATATTTTGCACTCGCCAGATAATATGAGGACTCAAGAGAGCGAGAGAGGCGGGGCACGTGCTACACATGAGGGAGAAGAGAAGTGCACAGAAATGTTTGTGGAAAAACTCAAAGAAAGGGGCCGGTTGGACAGCTTAGCCGCAGACAGAACAGCATTAAAACGGACCTTAAAGAAATAAAAAGCGTTGGCGCGGATTGGGTTCACCTGGCTCAGGATTTGCATAAGAAGCGTGAAATTTCGTGGCTAACCGAGGACTTTATCTACTCAGGACGACTATGTTCAATAGGAACACTTCGTCGGTTAGTTGAAGAAGTAAATTTTCAGAATATGCGCTAGATTCAACTAGTTTGGGACTTGGGAGTTGCGGACTTTTGTTCATGTATTGATAAACCTTCGAATGTCATAAAACAGAATGCTTCTTGGCTAGCTTGGCGACTTAAAGACTAAAGCACTCTGCTCCACAGAGACTGGTTAATTATTAATAGTTATAAAATACATATCTACGTAACAAAATCAATGTATATTATTTACGAGAATATAAATACACTCTATTTACATTGACAAGTAATTCAAACCCATAAATAATACTTACTTGAGATGGGAGCTAACTAATCCTATTAATATTCGGACTACAGTCTTCTGGGATGTGACGCTATTTAGTCTGGTATATTACTTGAAACGTTTCGAAAAATCAGCTGCCTCTACCTTCACGATAGAACATCTTCAACTTCCATTCACTGACAGCAAGATTGCACGTGGTGTATTCCATGTCATGGTACAGAGACTGTCAAAATATCCTACAGTTTCACGGTACACTCGCAAATGTAATTTCATTTACGCCCATAACAAATTACGGTCCGCATTAAGCCGATTTTTATTAAGCTCACGAGTGTCCAGCAGCATTATGTGCTGGCATCTTATAGCGAATTTCATCCTAATCGGGGGGGGGGGGGGGGGGAACGTGGAAAATATATACAGAAATTCATTTACGCCTGTACGTAAAGCATCGCTTTCACTGCGCCTATTTTCATAAAAATCACATTCCTTCAATAAAATTTTGTGGACATCTCTGGCGAAGAATTCTCTTTTCAAATTGGACGAAAAATATGTAAAACATGTGCAAAACTTGATTTACTTGCTTACGCAAATTACCGATCTTCACAAAAGTCGTAACTGCTCAACGTGGAGATATTCTATATCGAATGTCGCCCACATTGGCCAAGAATTGCGGAACGTATGGGAAGAAATTCCTTTACGCTCTTACGTAAAGTATGGCTGTCACTAAGTCGATTTCACGAAACAGGCAGTTTCTTGACAATTTTTTTGCAACGAATTCCACCGAATTTCATGGAAATCCAATAAATAGTTCAGTCGCTCATACGGACGACAGGACAAGTTCTCCACGCAAAACGCTGTTGTATTACATCTTATAGAACGCATAAGAATCTTCAGAGTCCGACAGCAATATTTGCCATAATTCGTCGTCTTACGAGACCCGCAGTCATTGTAGCTATGTCCAAAATTGTGGCCACACGACACAGTGGCACGTTTGTTGACAAGGTACAAGCGGATAAACCAACAGACTTACAGTGGAAGGGCGGACATAAATACGAGTATTTCTGGCAAGATCTGACTTGAAATTCTTTCTTTTGTTTCGTAAAGAATATCTAAGATCAAAACTCCCACCCATCATTCCACATAATGTCGTAATCCAAAATATCAAAACATTATATGTGATCTTTTGAGAAGACATCCAATTGTGTTTCATAATCTAATAACAGACACTTTTCAGTCAATACAACTATATTCTATTACAAAATCAGTACTTGCCTTTATAAAATGCTAGATGTTTCGGCCCCTAAGATTCATGATCAGGCACGAATAAATCAAAAGTAAAGCAGTAAGGTACCCTAAATTGTAATTTGTAGGAAAGATACCTCTTTCCTATAACTCCATCTACTACATTCACGCTATTATAAAAAAATCAGTCTCACACACCTTAACCTTTTAAAGCCTAGCGGTAACTTTACATACCACCAGGTTTAACATTAAAAAATTCTACGTGGTGCCCACATTGCTTTTATGTGTTTTGTACGGATCTCAGAACAAACAGCAACTTTTGCCTTATAAAACATTAAGAGACTGGTTTTTATAACCGAAGTGGAGAGTGTTTACAGCGCGGTACGCACTGAGTCCTTATATAAAACAGATACGCTTCGTCTTTAAAGGGTTAATTGTATAACGTACAAAATGTCACAGTTATTATGACAGCACATAAGCTGTAGTATTATATACTGAAATTAAAATCAATAAAATTCTCGTATTTTCATTATTTTAGTAAGAATTCATTAGCCTCGCTTTGTTTCTATTATTTGCTTTTGCTGCCGTTAAAAATAATTATTTTTATGCGTAAAATGTGTACGTTGGCCTTACAATAATGCCGCGAATTTGTTTACCGATGATCATATGGCGATGCTTTTCCCTTTATTTTGCCAGAATAACTTCCCAGTATTATATTGTTTTCTTTACGTGGCTTCGTTATGTTAGAAAGGTAAATATTGTTTTTATAAAAAAGACAGTTGTGTTGGGTAAAATTGCCTTTAATTGTTTCTTTATGATATGTGAGATTTAGAATCATTCAGTCTCTGGATTTTGTCCACTGTCCCGACTTCAAAATAAAATTAACGCACAGCATTTTGCAGACAGAATGGGTTCGCATCATCATCACACACAAGAATAAACTCTGGGCTCAAAGATTTAGACCAGCTTTTCCCGCCGGGATAACCTCAACAGGTGTATTTTCCTCTTTATCCTGATGACGAGCACCGATCTTTCCCCGAAACACGGTCTTGTAATTTTATTTTGAACACGGTAAGATGGAGTAAGGCCAAAGCTTAAATGATTCAAAATATGATACGCCATAGCCAGAACCCGATAAGATACCTTTAAAACTGCATCCTTTCTGCATAACTCACACTGAACCGGAAAATTTTCCGTTGAAAATTACGTCAAGGGACTGTCGACGTTTACAATGGCAAGCAGTTCCTACTGTACACAGCCCTGAGCACAGATACAGCACGTTCCT
The DNA here is from genome assembly GCA_013340265.1 of Coptotermes formosanus. Taxonomy (NCBI): domain Eukaryota; kingdom Metazoa; phylum Arthropoda; class Insecta; order Blattodea; family Rhinotermitidae; genus Coptotermes; species Coptotermes formosanus. The sequence continues at coordinate 3,514,830 of BLKM01001253.1, forward strand.
CCAAAACGCTAATGTCCACTTAACAAATTATTAGACGTCACATCCCAGAAGACCGCAACGTTGTTTACAGCCCAAATTATTTTTCGCACAATTACTTTGTTCATAATACACAAAACGCTCGAGATAAAAATAATGTTCAAAGAAGGAAGTTCCTTGTCCTCACGAACCACAAATGGCACCTCCCAATACAACTCTCTATTTCTTCTAATTCTTCCGTCTGGTTTTAATGACTATAAGGCGATTCTACATTCCCTGCTTTTAATTTACAAGTGTTCTGAGTTTCCGTAATATCCTAATTACTGGGTAACTTCACACAAAGCTCTCGTCAATACTAATGAATAATTTAAGTACTGCACTCAAACGGTTTGTTATTAATGTCATGTGATGGAGAAACAGACCTACAGTGGTCACTATGCCGTCTTTAAAGCTCGCACATAAGTTCAATAAGAATATTTTCCACTATTGTTAAACGTTGTCATTATATCCAACAAAACAATTAATTTTACTTAATTTATATTATTACGAAATGACAAAAGCTCCCTTCAATAATTATGGACCATTAACGTATATAACAACAGACAAAATATACCATCACATTCATTAGACACGTTCACTGTCATAATACACAGCTTTTGGGTCCCACAAATTAAGTACTTTAAGGATTTCTTTCCGTATCAGTGTCTGCAATTGTCCCATACCAACTGCAGTTGACAAACATAGGCTACTTCCGTTTCTTCCTCAGTCACAATGACTAATAATCAAAACCCTAGGTTCAGGCAAATTATAATTTGCCTTTACTCAAATGTCACTTTCGATTTAAAAAATCAGGCTTTTTGGTAAGATTATAAAAGCCGATATGACATTCCAGGGATAGGAGTTTACAACACTGAACTTTATTACTTATATAATCAGTTTAATCAAAGTCAATTAGAAAATATTTATGTATCTTGCTACCGTGTTGAAACAGGTTTTGATTTTATTGAACGATACGTTCATTTCACCTATATAATCGGTTCTGAAGCGGGAATATGTGAGGCCCCATACGATATACAGTTCAACATTGTTAAAAGAGGTTTAAATTATCTTAAAAAGTGTGGAAAGCTTCATTTGCTACAAACACATGCTCAAAATAAATGTTTGATTTGAAACTCTCACGGCCGTGACTGAAGATTTGTCTTCAGGGATGTACCGCCGTGTAGTGTGGCAGAAGTGTACTCGCCTTTCAGAGATAAGTCCTGGGCCCAAGTTTATTTTTACCATTACGATGCAGACAGTATGTATTTATGAAAATTCGATACACTTCTATCAGACAACACGGCGTCACATTCAAGAATACAGAAATATTTAAATAAACTTCGTTTAAAATAAAAATTGTATCTTGCCTTTATAATGCACAATAACACGTAGTTTGAAATGAAAATTCAGTCAGTATTAAAAACAGGTACATGAAGTCTCACTCTGACAACACATGTTGCGTGACATTACACTCTCAGGAATTCCTACCAAAGGGTACAATGACTGAAAAAGTTCCGAAAAGCTGGTCTATAACAACTAACTGCAATAAAATGGTGTGCCGCTGAGGCCTATTAGAACAATGTCCGTTTAGGTGGCTTGTCACAATGATAATACGTTGTTTTGCGAGCAACTGAAAGCTGTTTCCTGTTTCACTGTTTCAGGATATGTATGCGATACATAGGTAAGGGTCTCTCGAGCTGAACATTGCCGCCAGCACATATCGCGAAGTGCACTATTGCCTTTGCTCTACATCAACTCTTTCTTGTTTGCAGTTTTTGTAATACTGCACACTTTTATTTTCACGTATGGGGCCTTACCCTAACTGATAAATAAAGTCACCAAATTCAGTTTGTGACTTATATATACTCTGATCTAGAATGTTTATATAGATTTAGAATGAATTTTATAAACGGATATAAAAAGATATCAACATTTACAAATTCCCTTACTTTGGATTCACTCTATATTTTGTATCGAAAAAGGCGGTATCAATCGTAATATCTGCTAGTACTGACATGTTCCTGTAAAAGCACATCGCACTCTTACCGTCTGCAGAGGCAATAAGCGTCAAGTCACAAAGTAAAATGAGACACTTTTTCGGTACATTAATTGAGAGTCCCTAAATATGACTAAGAAAGAAAGAAATAAACAATTTAGTACCCCTCTTCAACTCTGCCGTGTATGTTGTGGATTGCACTTCTATATATAAAGGAAGAGGCCACGTGCACGCGTCGCAGTTTCGTCACGCGAAACCCATAAGGTTGCTCTCCATGCTTTGGTCTGCAAGAAGAGTATCATCTGTCAGGCTGATATACGTGACGAAGCCCACATCCGAATGACTGGAGGACGACGGCAGGATGGAGCGTCCGGAGTACCCAGAATCGCTCTTCCTCAGCTGAGCGGACTGCTGCTGTAGTTTTATCCGCTGGCGCCAACAACGCAGCCCACAGAAGGCCAAGCACGTGGCTAGGATGATCCCCATCACCACGCTGATTAGGATCGCGCTAAAGTAACTACGTTCTATGCCCAGGGTGAGCAGAAAGCTTTCTCTTCGAGTCGTAACCGAAATTGTCGATATCACTAATGTGTATTCCTCACGTTGAATGCAGAGAGAGAAGGAATACGTAGTCCCGGGTTTGAGTCCGTGTATGGTATACGAGTGCATCTTGAGACCTACAGAGAATGTCACAGACTGGGGACTGGGAACAGATGGTGACGAAGCCTTGACGCTTCCCTTAACAACTTCCTCGTACCTTAACGTATAGCTGTTGGAGATGGAGCTTGACATATTCCACGATAGCGTGACGAACGTCGAGGTGACGGATAAAGGGAGGAGATGCACGTTAATATCACGCACGTGAAGTTCCACTGAGCGACTGTCTTCGCCGTCATCATTTCTAGCCACGCACTTGTAAGTTCCGCTGTCATCATTGTGCAAGTAATGCACAGTCAGCGTATTGTCGGTAACACACAACCGTCCAGCACACTTTCCATTATAAAGGCGTTGTCCAGTCTTTGAAACCCAATTTACTTTTACATCCGGCTTACCAAGAGCTCGGCAGTGAAACGTGGCATTATTTCCTAGTGTTTCGTAATACGATACAGGAAACAGAGGTATGATATACGGGGCGCAGCGGGAAGAAGCGTGAGGGAGCTGCATTAGCGCCATCGAACTGCCATTATTGATATGTGAACAGAGCACTTCGTCTTGCGTTATGTTCTGGAGCCATGACAAACTGCAGTGGCAAATGAAGTTGTTGTTGGTGACATGCAGATGTGTCAATTCTGGTATACCCTGCAGCATCTCTTGTTCCAATGTAATAAGAGCATTACTAGAAAGATCCAAAATTCGCAGTTTTGGTGAATTGATCAAACTTTGCGGGTGAATATATGTGAGTGCTGGATTACCACGAATTCGTAACTCTTCCAAGTCAATCAAATTCAGAAACGCCTCTCGATGAATTAGGTGAAGATACCTCTGGTTTGAAATACTGAGAGATGTCACTGCGAGACCGACCAAAGTACCAGCTTCAAACACATGGAACGAGTTAGCGTCCAACACTAAATTCTGCACATGACCGAGGCGCTTCAGCGCTGTGTTGGGCATACGGCGAAGCGCATTTTGTGCAAGGTTCAACTGACCGGAGATATTGATACCCTCCAAGGCACTGTCTTCGAGTCGAATAATGTGATTGTTGGAGAGATCAAGTATGTGGAAATTGTGTTCAAATACAAAACTCGGAACACGAGACAGTGAATTAGCTGCGAGATACACTTCCTGCAAGTTGGGAGTATCTGCAAAGAAATGTGCTTTCAGTATTGATAGCCGATTATGGCGAAGGTCAAGCACTTTAAGAACAGGAAGCAGGAAGCATGATGGGGAGATCGTATGCAAACCATTTCCGGAGAGATTCAAAGTTGATAGTTCAGGAAAGTCCCGGAAAGTATACGGTTGTATTATATGAAGATTGTTTCCACTCAGATCCAATATTTTTAGCTTCGGCAGCGCCTTGCCTGTGCCCGTAATCTCATTAATTCCATTACTGTTCAAGTCTAGCAACAACAGACCTGGATATCGCCGCAAAGCAAAAAAGTCCACGCGACGAATACTTGTGTTGGACATCCGAAGCACTTCCACTGTAGGACTGATGTGAGAAATTACTGACAGTTCTACTTGACCAAGACCGGAGCACGTGATGGACTTGGCTCGACGACCCACTATAGGTTCCTGATCACTGCGACACACACACGTTTCGGGGCACGACGGTGGATCCTCCACTGTCATGTTGGCCATGACGCCGAGCACTCCTGCCAGAAGCAGAAGACAGCGGCAGAGCGGGCTCGCCATGCTCGCGTCAGCTGTTCTCACGTGGTATCTGCAGCCATGTGTCGTCCCAACACAGAACAATATAGATCCACTGCGGAGTGGACGAACACTGCAGCCGAAGTGAGAAGACGGCGCCAGCCGAGGTAGCCGCCGTGTCGAGCGCACGCGCGACGCTGTGGCACAGGCGGAGGGAGGTGAAAAATGGACAGCCTATTTCCCTGGAGATGCAACAAGTACCTCCACATTTCAACGCTCAAATTAACGCCATTTCTTAATAAAAAAAAAAAAGGCCTGACGATTAATACAGAACGGTAGTATGGAACCGATTTGCCTGCTTCAGCACGAAGAGACGCTTCAGCATATGTGTCCGTTTATGCAACATCCTTCAAATACTTGTTACGCATTGCACTACATTAAATCATATAACACCATGTAAGACACACCATTATATTTTACTGTGTTGTACTGTGCTGCATTATATTACACTACAAGCTGGGAAATACATGCATCGCGTATCACTTGTGGTGCCTCTGCGAAGTTTTTTTAATTATTACTAAGCGCGTGTAACTCCTCCTGTAAAATACCCATTACTGTTGACCGCAACTGATATATATGGATAATATATGGATAAATTCCGTACTTTCGAACTTCACAAAGTCCACTTAATAGTTCTCAAGTTGTTACACGCAGACACACAAATAACAATCAGCTTATTTTTGTGGCTTCGTTTTGTGAAAGCACAAAAATGGTTATTGAATGATGATAAATATTTCATTGTGTTTATGATGTAACATGAAGTACAATTTACAATAACTGCCATATTAAGCACTTAAATTTGCTCTAATGACATATTAATGAAATACGGATTACTCAGTTTCTGAACTTGTCAATCGTCTCGTATTTCGAAACTGGACCACTGATTGCAAATAGTTCACTCTAACGGCCATAAACATGGTATGTACCGCCCAAAACTTCCACCTGAACAACACAATCGCTCCAGTTTCTGAAACGTTCTGTTCGTTCTTGTATGAATACGAGACGATGGACAAAAAGCAGAAACCTTGCATTTGTGAATGAAATCTTTAGACCCGAGTTTAATTCGGTTCAGAACTTCAGAACAGAACGTCCTCTCTAAAGTACAGTCCATTAAGATCCTCTATATCTTAATTTTAGTCTACAAGGTTTTCATTGTGAGAAAATTTCATGTGTCCTTTTTTTTATGATCCGCCCCCTCCCCTTCCCCAAACTTACATGAGTAAGACGTAAGTGAACATAAGATATTATGACTCCCCTCACTATCTGGACACCGTGGGGCTCATTCTTTTCAGATATCCTCAAACCTTGTTTTCCTTCAGCATGATAGACGAAATGCAGCAATCAAATAAAGCAACACAAATAAATTTATGTTTCTTATTTTTAAATTTTCACTTCTGAGAAAAATACTCTGGACTGCGTAAATCTGCTACGTTTATTTTGATCTGAATTTCATAATAAATATATTTTTAATTATAACAAGTACTAGACTCTAACTGCATTACATAAAATATTTATCATAGATCATTAGAGTGTAGCCTGTCAATTGACAGACCTACTTGACTGTACATCATGACCATGAAAGTACATCTATGGGTATATGGCAGCTTTCTTTATATTTGCGGTAGACCGTAGAAGACGAATCAGTTTTTAAGAAACATATACTTAGTCCATCTAAATTTATTTCTAAGACATCTTAGAGACTTTTGTGGGGATTTTCTTTTCATGTGCCTATGTATGTTCTCCTCTAACGAATTCATATTCCGCAATATACCAGCTACTTTAAAAAATTATTTCAAACTTTACCTAATTTAATTAGCCTTTCTACCTCTACAGGGAATACATGCCTACAGCAATTCTGGTGAAGTAAAGTACTTCAAGAGGAATCGTAGGCAACCAGTGGCAACCACCGGTTAGGATTACGGGTCTCTGAGATGTGATAACTTGCGGTATGGTAGATAGATACAAACGTTTCGATAGAACCTCCTCATTCAATCATTAGCCTGAAGATTCCACCGAAAAGTTTGTACTTTACCTCCACCTACAGGCGTTAGAGCCCAGAAGACACTAATCTTAATATTCGATGCAGTTAGAACTTCAAATGTCATAAACCTCTTCAATTATACAGGTTCCATACGTACTTAAAGAACACATCCCGTTATAAAGATGACCTTAGTCAACATAACTATCTTTCATTATAAAAACATTTTACAAAGGCAAATATTGTTTTCATAATAAAATAAATTTGTGTTGACTAAAACTCTCTATTAGTCCTTTGTAAGAATATTTTGAAGTCCAGGATTTTCAACCGTATCTCGTTGTTAAATCACCAACATTAACTCCTCCACGAAGATTACCGTCTGTTTTGATGTTACGCCGTGTCGTCTGGTAGAAATTGAACTACGCTTTGGATAAACTTGCTGCTGTCACGCTCAGAATGACACTGCCTCAATGCTTGTAATGACACGTAAGTTGTACCCATCAATGTTGCTCCGAAAGGTCAGTAAATTTCTACCAGACTACCAGACGTCACGTCCCAGAATACGGTGATCTGCCTGGTCACTGCCGCGAGGAATCTCACGCACTAACTTGCAAAATTTTCTGGGAAACACGTTCCAACTGTGCACGTGGACGGAGCAACAACAGACGCTGCGGCAAGCACTAGCGTGCTCGCTTCAGTGTATTGATTTCCCAAGGATGTCTGAATAAGCCCTGTGTAGCTACTGGCCACCAGAACCCCTTCTTTTACTGATGAACCACACAGCTTCCCCATCTGTATTCTGTCTCCGTATATAAATCCCGAAGCGAACGTTATTACAGTAAATCACGTTTCATTCGAACAGTATTCATGCCCGCCGTACGTCCGTAACCGCATGGCGGTTACGGATGCTCGGGTACACCCTGCCCCCCCCCCCCACCCCAACAAGCCTTGAGGCTTATTGTGCAACCCCGTGATGAAGGTGACAATGACGATTATTTGTTATTGCCCTTTTCCTAGTAATGGAGCACCGGTGGAATGAAATCGACAGGGGAAAGCCGAAGTACTCGGGGAAAAACCTGTCCCAGTGTCACTTTGTCCACCATAAATCCCACACGGACTGACCCGGGATCGAACCCGGGCCTCCGCGGTGGGAGGCCGGCGACTAACCGCCTGAGCCATGGCACGGTCAATAACCACTCTTACCATACACAGTGTCGGTTGCGCGGTCTAACGTTTGTACTCTCTTCTACCGCTCAAACCCGGATTGTGGGTTCGAATCCCACTGAAGGCATAAATGTATCCTCCTGTTGTGTCCTACATAGGTAAAGGCCCCATTAGGGGCTGCAAACCCACCTAAGGTGTCTTATTAAATGTTTAACAACGACGTCTATAAAAGCGGAAAACGGAAGGTCCTGTGTGGCACTGGCCTATTGCGCCATTGATCAACATACCCATGTTAAAGGAAACTAGAAAACGGTTAGTAATCAATGATTATTACTATGCCAAACCGTTCAATAGAAGTCGAGAATATAACATAGCAAAAGATGGATACAAATTTTGAACAACACACACGGAAAACTTTTTACAGCTTTTGCAAAGAGCACTTGCGAAAATACAGTTATTAGCCTCGCCATGTCTGTCTCTTTACGTATTTGAACGGGAGTACCGCGAAATGGATTTTCATTCAGTATTGCATTGCAGTGTTTCACTCAAATTTGGCAATACGGTTTAATTTGGTTAAAGTCAGGTAAAAATAACGGACACTCTATATCAATATCCGCAGACGTTTCCATTAGCACCCCGAGCATAGCTTGGTAAACGTTCAGCTGAGTGGCTTCAGCATTCACCTGAACCAGACTCAGTTTCCTCCGAAACGTGTCGAGAGTCCCACTGTACTACGCAGTGTAAAAATCCATAAAACAATAATTTGAGTGTAACGCGTGTAAAATAAAATCCACTGAAAAAACACGACACATTCTTTAAGTTCGGCACAGTTTTCACACGGGGGACACGCAGTCGCGCAGTCCCTTGAGGCACTGCGCTACAAGACGGAAGGTCGCGGGTTGGATTCCCGATGGAATCCTTCCGGCCTCACTATGGCCCTGGAGTCGATTCAGTCTCTAGCAGAAATGACTACCAGGAAGGCAGCCGGTGCGTAGGGCTGACAATCTTACCACCTTCATGTGCCGATTATCGGAAACCTGGGAGCCTCAACCTCCTGGAACCCTAAAGGCCTGCCCAGGCCTCTATAGGGATAGCTTTACCTTGACCCGTTTTACATAAACTAACAATTTTAAAGACAGTTAAAAGAAAATCAGTGATAATACAAGAATCATTATACCACTGCTGTTGTAGCCGAACACTGATTGCTGTGTAATAACTGTTATAGGTATTACACACGTTCTTTCAGCTTGATCTTTGGGCTACACCTTCAAATAATTATTTTAACCTAATCGTACACCCTTTTAAGTTACGACCTTCTTCAAGGACACCATCGCATCACCCGATTCACCCTAATCCACTTGGATGAATGGGGTTATGTTACATGATGAATCGTGTCAACCCATTTCTGGTATTTGCATTACATATACAGATCTCACACCAGAACAGAAGTTTCTAAAGCACAACGATCATGTGTACCTTCATGTGTAAATTCTAAGTCTGATGTGCGCTGTCTCTAAAAGCAACACAGGTGTATTCTGTAAGGTCGTCAATGGTAGACCCTACGTCGGCGGGTATTGGTAAACAAGTGACTACAGATGACCACAGAGGATAAAGTACAGGGGCGTGAGGTCCGGGAATCTTGGTGGCCATTCGATTTGTCCCCTACGCCCAATCCATCGCCCGAGAATAACTTCATCTAACCAGCTTCGCACCTCGCCAGGGAAATGAAGTGGTACCCCATTCTGTCGAAAGTAAAAGCGACATCGTAATACGAGTGGCGTTTCATCCATATACGGTTCCAGCACATCATTCATCAACTGGAGATATCGTTCGGCCTACACTCCTCGTCCTCCTTCCCCCAGGAACATTGGTCCCAAGAGAGTGTTTCCATGTATCGCGCACCACACGGTTATGCTTGGGTTAGTCCGGTGAGGAGCATCAACTGCGACATGAGGATTTCCCTGCACTGTCTATACGGTGCTGTGTAAGTTTACGTATACACTTCAATGGAAACACGCCTCATCGCTAAACATTATGTCGTCCGCTCGGATTCTCTGTGACTTAATCCATTCATAAAATTGATCTTGGCGATCTGTATCATCTGCATGTAATTCTTGTACAAAATGTCTCAAGCACGAATGAAATTTGTGACGTTACAAATTCGGTGTACGTATGACTTTTGAAGTATAATTCCAGATGCAAACTTAATCATCAATCGTTGTGGACTTGCTACGATCTTGGCAAGCACAACGACACTGCATTAATCAACACTTGAAGTTTTCGGGCAACCTGCTTTTGGTATGTCTGAAACAATAAAGGTCTCCTGAAATGTTGAATAAGTTCTACCAACAGAACGCTGTCCAAGCGGCGGTCTGTTGGGATGATGACGGTGTCATTCATCAGCTGTCTGTCTTTAGCTAGGGCCACTGGCATGCAAAATGACAACTACCGCCTTTTGTTGGACAGTGTACCTCTGATTTACATCACCTTTTACATGTTACTGTACCTCCAAAACAAAATGATAATTTTCCGTACGATACCGGACCTATGGGCATTTTAGTGAAGGTACGGTAGGAAGAGAAAAATGAATGCTTTAACTATGAATTTAATAAAGCTAGTTATTACATAAAATATCGGCCCCCAGTAAAGATATGAATGAGGGATCATTCAACACTTCAGTTAGTTATTACACAGAAGAAACACCCGGATGCCGCCATGGTAAAGAAAACAACCATCCCCCTAGTTATTTCAGACAGTATCTATTTACTTCATACAACAGCGTTCTGACTTCATTTAAAGTACAGAACGACAAGAAGAGGGTTACAGCATCGAATGAGGAAGCATTTCACACTTGCACTACTTATACCACACACTAACTAGTTTTCTTTTTCTGTGGCACAACAGCCCAACTCGGGCCTAGGCCGCACAGTGGGTCAAATACCTGAAAACCTGGCCAAAATTCGAAATTTCCGAGTTCATGAAAATGCCTTAACACCAAAACTTTGTACATCTCTTAAATGCCAGTGCCTTTTTGATTCTTGTGGGATTACCTCAGTTACAATTGGTGGAATTTAATGCTTGTGATGAGTCAGGATTTGACGCGTTACGCACCGAAAAGACGACGGTGTTTCGTGTTTTTTTCTTGTGCTTCTATTGTGTGAGTTTTACAATTTGAGAATGTCTCAGGCAGCTGAGGGTAAGTGCTTTAAAATACATATTTTTTAATTGATAATTAGAGAGTATTATCGATATTTTAAATTCAGTACTACAAGTATGTGTTTTGAAGTGTTTTACATTGCACACCAAAGTTTCAAAAGCGCTACAAATTGTTCCTGTGAGCTCCTGTTTAAAATTTTATACCAAAACGTAGCTTCAAGTCTTGACGGAAACATACACAAAAACAGCTACTAATTCTTGCAATTTTTAGTAATATTAATTTTTTTTGTGGAAATGTGTATGTGCTGTTGCCGCACACTCAGAAGGGAACAGATTTTAATCCTCAATCAAGCCTTTAAATTGGGAGTCCATTAATAAATATTTTACCATTTTAAAAATTTTAACACTGTTATTTCTGCATAACGTTCCTAATTCCTGAAAACATTTAAAATTTATTTATTTCTTATATATTACACTCTACGAGCCCAAAAGGATTGATTTATATCGAATATGGCAAGAAGAAATTGGTAAAAAATCCGAAGTTAAATGTCACCATGTGCAAAATGAATGCTAAGTCGCATTCAAGTCGAAAAGCTTTCGGAAGAGGAAGTGAAAAATACTCGACAATTTATATATCGTTTTTGTAGCGAAGTTCTGAGAACAAGAAAAAGTAGCAATTGGATAGAAAAACATTTTCTAGAAAACAATGCTGAGTGGTTGAACAAAGACTTTGTGATATTTCCGGAAGCGCTTGCAAATGTTTCGGGAAATTTCCCGTCAACATCAGTTGTGGGGCGGCCACAGATATCGTCCGCCAAACTACCGAAAGAACTAATGAGGAAAGACCCAACAGGTATGTAAAGAACACGAAACTGAAGCCTTAACATAGGCTGCGCATGTGATTTTACGAAGAGAAGGTAAAAGGGACGCCGCCACATTGATTAGTAAAACTCTGGACGCAAATCCAACATAAGCAAGGAAAATTAGGAAAGCTTGGCGAAAGATAAACCTTATGGTGCCGTATACTCCTGAGCGAGCCTTTTCTTTGTTTACTGAAACAAAGTTTATGAACAGTTAATATATGGAAATCAGAACGCAGGGAGAAAAGGAAAACAGACATTTGTCGCAATTATACAAACAGGGCTGCCAAAGAAGAATTTTGTCCTCATACAAGGGCAACTGTCTGCTGTAGAAGTAAAACCTCAAGCGCTATTGGACCACACAGTTTCGCGACCGTTAAAGGCCGAAGAAGATGTTATTTCTACCCTTTCAGAGGATGACTGCCACAAACTCCGGAATTGCTTGTACCAGCGGAATTTGAGCAAGAAACCTCAGAGGAACCATCCAGCAGTTCATCAGATGATTGTTCTAGTGTTACTGAAGATGATTATTAGGAGTACATATTTCTCAGTTATTATTATGTATTTCTTATAAATAAATAATATTGCATCCTTCTGACGTTCATTTATTTATTTATATTAGTGAATCCGTTGCATTGGCACCCACAAAATACAACATGTAATTTTGGCCAACTTTTTTGGTAGTTTGACCCTCTGTGGGCCGCCTCATTGTTGAGGTTCCCAGATTACACACAATTAGATATACACGCCCTTCATGACTCCTCTAAACGAGTGACCACCTCGTCATACAGGTCGCTACCTACACAACACACACCAAACAAAACAAACATCCATGCCGTTAGCGGGATTCAACCCCGCGATCCCAGCAATCGAGCAGCCGCAGGCCTAAGCCTTAGACCTCACGGCCAAAGGGATCGGCCAGTAACCAGTTATGTCATACAGTAACGTCACAATCACATTTATAAAGTAATTTTAAGTAATGTAACGTAACGTAACGTAACCCACGTTTATCTAACCTAACCTTACCTAACCGAAACTAACCTAAAATAGCCGACGTCAACGTAGGGGTTAGGTTCGGTCACATTCGATTACGTAACTTCAGGTTACTTGATGTTGTTGTATGAAATAGGTATTTCAATTGAGGAAAAACTCATTCTATGCTCTATCTGTGGTAGGGAATTCATCGTTTGAATTAAGTGTGAAACTGTTCCTCACTGTATGCCGTAACTAGTGTTCCTTTATTCTGTACCTTCACCGATGTCGGTCTGTTATTCTAAAAAACAATTAATTACTGCGTAGAATAATTAGCTCCTCATTGTGCACTGTATTGTGCGTCGCGGTCACTCAGGACCTAAACTGAGGTCGTAACGTTATTCTACAAAATAGCTAGTTAAAGTGTTGAATGATTTCTCAATCCATGATTTAACTGAAATCGGATCGTTACGGTATGAAATACCTAGTTCAAGTGTCCACTGATTCTTCACCCCACGCTACAATTGCAGTCAGGTCGTTATTGTACGTCAGAAGTACTCAAAGTGTAGAATGGCTCCTCATTCTATGCCCTAACGGGATCCGGGTCTCTACTCTATAAAGCAGTTCAACTTCTGAATGATATCTCATTTCATGCTTTAACTGCAGTGCTTTCCATACTGTCTAAAAAAGTAGTGGAAGTAGTTAATAGTCCATGATTTTACACTTCACCGGCCCATTTCCGCCATTGTAGAGAATAGGTAGTTTATGAAATAAGATATTTCACACTTAATTGTAACACACCAACGTGTATATTGGCTGCATATATAGAAAGTGAAAGTAAATTTGTCCCTGTACACGACATGAAGGCATACAGAGAGTGCAGAGCACTACATGTGAGTAGGCTTACCTCACTCTACGTGTTGCTTCCTGTTCCTTATCGCGGACGTAACTGAGGACACCCAATGATATGATATCTACTCCGTACTCACGGCAATTCAGAAGACCGTTGGAACGTCTCACACATTTGTTTAACCAACGTATTTCGCCGTCACACTTGCCAACGTCTTGGAACTACGTGAAAGTAATTACCATGCAGAACGAGGCAAGGACTCTGAAATCCCGCAAGATTTGTGTCCGATTAGTACCTTCTCCACGACGGATAAACTATTCGAGAAAGTTATTATAAAAACATTTCAAACACACACTAACGTAAGAAACTCGGCAAATACGGTCAATTTTCTTTTCGTGCTCGTCACAGCACGACAGGCAAATCACTGCATGAGACTTACAGTCTACGTGACCTTAAATCTGAAGAATGCCTAAGGCTACGGTATTTTTGGATGTCGACTTGCATATCGCTTTCCAAATGTATGATTTTATCATAAAATTACTTAGGAAGTAGGCAGAAGTCATGTGAAATCATGAGAATGAAAACGTTCGCAAAATTCAACACGGCGAGGCCAAACACGGAGAAAGTACTAGGCTTAAATATTCGCGATGGTCAAGCCTGCTACCTGCCATTGCAGCAGAGCTACGTTAAAATACGACACAATCTGCTGTTAAACGTGCCTGAACTGATGGAGCGTACATGAACGATTGTAAATATCCACTAATGATGTTCTTTTAGGTTTCCTGTAACCAGAGTGTAAAAGTTTTCAAATTCTATACTTGACAAAGAATAAGACTCTAGACACAAGACAGAGACCACTTCTTCATAAGGGGTCCCCTACGACAAAAAACACTGGAAAGATCACATTTTATAATTAACAAGATCGAAACAAAGGTGGACCGAACGACTCTCAACCGCAAAGTGACTTTGGACTCGGATTCTTTGCACTATGTACGGTGGCCACAGTTGTTACAGCGATATAGAAGTGTTGCGGGAATATTTCTGGATACGATTCGAATCCTTATTCCCAGCTTTCCTTTTATTTACGAGGGTAAAATTGCTATAAATTTTGATACTGGGAAGACAAGTAACGGCATCCTGTACGAAGAAAGAGCACTTCTGCTTGTAATGTATGATGAAAATGTAATAATTCGTGATTAATTTAGGGCTCAAAACAATGAAATACGAGGTCGTGGCCTACTTCATTTTGCTATAGTTTTCTGTTTATGACCTGTGACTGATACCAAACGCTTTAGCACACTCAGGATTTCATTCTGCTCCCACTTCATCTTAATCTTTTGTAAGCACATTTCTTGTCACCCACGAAAATTTTTGTTTGCGTATCCTTGATTGATGGTGTTGTTACTTCAGTCTATTAAGGCGTGATCATTTTCTTAGTAATCAATACTAAGCCAGATTTATTGTGTTCAGTTCGTATAATAAATTCAGTATCATTATACACACGCGATGTTAGACTATGAATTGTTCTTGTTGTCGATTTCGTTGTTGCCAACATCATTAATTATGCCTTCGAGCAAGCTGCAGCGTCTATCACATTTGCGAACCTGGAGGAGGGTCATGAATATTTGTACGCCGGCAGTCTCCTGCCATTCTGTAGCTCAGTGTTGAGGTAAAAATATCGACCCTTTAAAGCACGGTGTTTACTGTACGTATTACTTGCTTCAACAAGAAAAACCCCGTTGCCCGTAGGAAGTATTTTTCATACGTTTCCCAGAATAAACAATTATTATTACCCTGAACAGTCGGTGGTCACTGGGATTGAGGCACTGTTGTTTCTGGTGGCCACCACAGAAACATGTCGGAAAATGGAATAGCTTTGTAATACCTTTTTAAAAAATCATTAAATAGTAAGTTACTGTTGGAAACTTTTTAGACTTTAACTCAGTAACAAAGATGCACTGTATAAACTACACGTCGTCACTACAGAGCGGAAGGTCATCTGTGTAACCACCACCGTGAGAGTACAATTTCACATTGTACAATTACGCACATTGGCATAGTAGGTCCACATGAACTCGCTTCCCTTAAAAATTCATTACACATGCAAAGCTGACCCACGTTCGTTTTGCAAAAAGACACATTTTGACCTATGTAGTAACATGTTCTGCAAATTTAAATCTGCCGCAGATACCATCCATTTGAAACAACAAAATACACGGGGATACACGCGTAAATGTTCGAAACAAGGAAATTGCCGTTAATACGATTACGGAGAGCATGCAATGAAATATAGTCTGACAGCCATGGCACAAACATATACCTATTTAGCTCATACTCCTGTCCTTAATTCGTCCAAAGTGGATTAGGAAATTCGATACAGAATCTGTAAACTTTGACTATGAAAATGATCATCTCCACTGACAAGAAGTTCACAACGCCACTTCATACAGTTAATTTTCTATGCAACACAAATCGCAAGGGGCTCTTTAGAATTATGTGTAACGGAAACCTGGAATTTTTTAGCAGTCATTAACCCTTTAAGGGGCGTAGTTAGGCTACTATATGTGTCAGCAGTGTTAACGATAAAAAATTCCACGATCTACGCATGAAGTGTATTTGTGTTTTCTACGGATCTCACAACAAACAGCAGTTATTTCCTTACGCAACCTTAACTGATTGGTTCTTATAACCAAGAAGGTGTGTTTACCGCGCGGTACGAACTCAAACTATGTCTAATGTAGCTTATATTTATTTCACGTTTCAAAGGGATATGGTACTTTTGCGGTCGTTATTGAGCATCAGTTTACTGGACAAACAGCACATCTACATGTAAACAAAGAGAACCGAGCATAACTCACAAAGCCTACATGTCTTTTGTAGACTTACAGTAATTTACTACAGAACCAAGCATATTATTATTTCAATGTATTTTTGGGGCGAATTTATGTATTAGGTCTACTTATGTGCAGATAATCTCCAGGTTAAATTCGTTGGACTTAACAATAAGATCCACACCGTCGCCATGTTTGCTGACATAAAAACAATGTTACATATGTAAAGTATGGGTTTGTTTACATAATGAATCTCTGTACAACATGTGGCCCCCAGATTTTCTCTAGTCAGGGGCAATCGACTCAGCTGCGTCCGTGTCCTCGGAAAATCATGTTTCAAAATTAGTCAAGTAATTCGCTGCAAATGATCTTCCACTTTTTTCTTCGTGTCTCTTTTAATTACTTTTAAATGCACTTCCTTCTTATAGAAAACATTTAATCCTGCTTATTTTCTACAGTTAGAATATCATGTAAGAAAGTTGTGCGCAAGTGGTCTGCAGTTACACGAACACTTGTTTTTAAAAGTTAATATAAGAAGTTTTTTAAATGACAGGTGTTTGTAGAAAAGCCGACCTTTTACTTTCGACATTCAATGACTGTTGATCATTCATTCATCATTCTGGTGTATGTCTAACGACAGGTCCACAGCCTCTTCCAACGCGAGTTCTTCGCAGAGTGCGACCTAGTGCTTCCTCTTTCCAAAACCATGGACAAATGCGAAATGCTTCCTCTGAAGAAAAACAGTCCGGAGGGTTGAGAGTTGAAAAAATAAAAATAGACGTACTTATGTTACAAATTGGTTATATTCAATCCTGAAACAGCGTTGGAATTTTCTAACCCCGCCCCCAACAATACACGCTAAATATACCATAACGCTCGTCTACCCATTCCTCATTACTGTCCACAAGGTAAAATCAATATTATTTTGTGTGTGTGGCTCGCTGCAGTAGTGTTTTTCATTTGCTAGTAATTTATATCAGTCTGAGCTTTTAACATGCACATTTTTTATTCTGCCACGTCACCCTCGGGTTTCGTGGATGCTGCACAATTTCAAAATAATCCCCGGTAGTTGTGGAAAATATTAAAGGTGACTAGCGGGACACACAGTTACGTAACACAGCCAATTAACAAAACAAATGTGACAAATTTATTAAAACAACAAATCAATAACGATTACTTCCAGTATTACAATAGCTTTCATAAGAATGGCTGCCCAGTACCAATATATGTAAAATTTTCACGTCCTGCCTCTAAAACAAGAGTAAAGGTAACAATAATTTGCATGGCGCCGTAAGTGTATATTACATTAAAACCCAACTTACCTTACCGACGACCATGCAAGAACCCGTCATAAATTATTACCCGTACATAATCTTGAACTCGAAGATCGAAATGGAATTTAGGGAGATACTTGACGAACTTAGGAAGAAACAATGAGGTTTAAGGCCGTGTGGAAAATGGGTATGGGGGTTTAGAGTAACAGGAAACGACGTTACGTAATGAATACAGGATGTATCATACTTTCATCGCCACGGCACAATTTGATTCCTTGTTGGGACGCGTTACAAGAACTCGAAAAAAATGAGCCTGAAAGTGGAGCGCTTAACCCAGAATGTAAACGTAATTTCTTGGCTACATTTACATGAAATTTCTGTGCCTTTCTTTGTTACAAAGGTATATAACATTCGTTAACACTTTGAGAAGAAACATCCCGATTTAGCAAAACTGGACGTCAGTGACAGACAAAACATCGGACTTACTGAAACATTTCAGTGGAGAGCATAGCTTTCTTAAGAAAATGCGGACAATAAGGCGACTAATAATATTAGTGTTCAGATTGCCAGACAAATTGCTGCTGCTGGAGAATCTTTCACTTAAGGCGAGTTTGTGAACAATGCGAAATTGTGTTCTTTAGTGGCACTGGTGAGGACGTTGCAATTATCGAGGAACTAGCTGGTTTGTGTTTCATGAAAGGCCGTACGATCTCGAAAGAAAATTCAAATGAAGTCATGAAGTGTGTGACTGAGAAGTTAGGTCTTACTTTAGCCTGCTTAGAGGCCGTTTGCTCTGATGGCACTCCATCTGCGCGAGGCAAAAATTTGAGTTCAGTGACTCTTGTGGGAAAATGCTTGTACGAAGACACTAAAACCCCATTGTGTTATCCAACAGTAAGTACTATGTAGGAGAGTTTTAAATTTCGAGCATGCGATGCCTGCGGTCGTTTCAACTGTAAACATCGTTCTTTGTAGAAGAACACAATCTGATGCACCGCCATGTTCTATGTGACATGCGTCAAAGTATTCGTGAGGCAACAGTAGTCAACTGGCTGCACTATATTGGAGAAAATCGTAAGGTTCCAGAGGGGAAAACCAAGATGGGATTTGGAGAAGTTACACGCTCAACGATAGAAAGTGCAAGATAGGTCTACTCTAGAAGAAAACCCTGGTGTAATCGCACGTGAAAGTGCAATGCAATAATATTACGAAATGAGTGTTAGATGCTATGAGTGATTTAGTGAGGAAAGTTGAGAAGAGAGCACGAAAGTCATAGCTTACACAGGAAATTATCAGTATATGGATGAACGAAGGAAGTGGAAGACTTAAACAGCGAAGAAGGAAGGAACTACAGAATTATAAAGAACGAACTGAAGAGCCACAGACAAGGCCAAGAAGGAATACCTTGAGAGGATCTGTGACAAGATCATGACATTTCAAACATCAGGACGTTAAGATTTAATGTACATGTAGACAAAGGCACTAGGTTGGAAAGAGAACCATGGTATTCAAATAACTGGCTTCGAAGACTCTCGGGGGAATCTAACAGTAGATCAGAAACAAGTACTGGAAATTGGGAGAACTATATTACAGAGTTCTATGAAGGACCTAATCGACAGGAACGCCTAGACGTCGAACCTGAAAAAAAAGCCGATACAGACCAGAGAGGCCCTTACACCTAGCACAGTAAAGTGAAAAAAGGTTACCAAGAAGACGAAGGATAAGAAGGTTACAGGAGATTATGATATGCACGTGGATGTACTTAACTGTTGAGAGAAGATGGTCTCAAACTAAAGGTAAAACTGATCAACAGCATACACTAAACTGCAGAATGGCCCAAGGATTTCACTGAGGGTGCAATAATTACCTCAAAGAAAAGGCCAAAAGCTACAAAATGCAATGATCATCGCACCATCAGCCTCATCGTACATACAGCAAAGATAGTAGCGAGAATACTTAGAAAAAGAATTGAAAAGAAAATTAAAGACGCACTTGGAGAAGATCAGTTTGGCTTTAAAAGAGGAAAGGCAACTAGGGATGCAACTGGAATGCGGAGAACAATATCAGAACGAACCTCGGACATTGATGAGGAACTGTGTGCTTGCTGCATACAATGGCACAAGGCATTTGGCCTTGTCAGCTGGACCAAATTAATGCAGATCCTAGGGGGAACTGCCATAGACTGGCGCGAAAGAAGATTGATCAGCAAACTGTACATGGAACAGAGTGTTAAATTATGACTGGACCAAGGGAAGAAGAGAAGTATGAAGACTGGAAGAGGAGTTGGGCAAGGTTTTTGTTTGTCACTGATTCTGTTCAACTTATACAGCGAGTACCTTAACAAGGAAGCTCTTGAAGTGTTTGAACACTTCAAAACAGGAGTACAAGTAATTCGCACTCTCAAATATGCAGATGGCCTTGTGCTACTGGAAGGAATAAACCGTCCTACAAGGCATAACTCATAGACTAAATGAACTGGCAGATGCTTTCAAATGGAAATTAATGTGGAAAAATCGTAGGTAATGAGAATCTAAAGGCAACCATCCTAAGTACGGATTATTATATACCAAAAACAACCGAATAACGTGGAATATGTCAATTATTTTGGTAACCTGACAACAATGACGCAAGATGTATACGTGAAATTAAATCCAGTATTACCATGCCAAAAGCAGCCTTCAATAAGAAGATTCTTTTCACCGGCAAATTAAACTCAAATTTAATGAAGAAACTAGTGAAATGCTATACTTGGAGAATAATTTTGTATGGTGCTGAAATTTGCACACTTAGGAAAGTAGTATTTTGAAAGTTCTGAAATGTGGTGCTGGTGACGGATGGAGATCAGCTGGACCATTCGCGTGAAAAATGCAGAAGTGCTACATATAGGCCTAGTCAAGGAGAAGAGGAGCAACCTATGCAGAATAAAAAGAAGAAAGACTAACTGGATTGGACACAACCTGCGTACGAACTACCTTCTAAAACGCGTTATTGAATGACAGAGTAGATCGGATGACGAGGAAGAAAAAGACGTAAACTGTTACTGGATGGCCTTAAGCAAACGAAAAGATACTGGAACTTGAAAGAGGAAGCACTAGATCGCACTCTCTGCAGACATGCTTTGGAAGAGGCTATGGACCTGTCGCAAGACAGACTGTGTGATGATGGACGGTGAAGTGTGGATCCATAGGTCCGCTCACCTCGCCATTGTTGGGAGAGCGATGCACAGCCACTTGTTTCTTGACAATGCTTCACACAGGGTTGTCCGGTGTAGTGGGATCAGGAATATGTGGTGGCCACGATAATGATGCGGGAGATGTTTGTGAACCTCGGCCAAGCCAGCGGCTCGGAAAATGTTCGTTCAAAATGTCGCGCACAGTAAGGTCGAAATGTGCGGTTGCTCCACCGTGCTGCACACACTCTTCCACAGTTCCCTCTGGTATAAATAACTTCTTTAACATTTCCGCTCAAGATGCGGCTTTAACAGGTCCATCGAAGATGCAGGGGCCAATCAAACGAATTGCCGTCATACCGGCCCAGAACACCACATATGGTGAACTACGTTCTAACTCAAATGTAAAATGCGGATTCTCCTTAGCCCAAAATACATTCCTTTCATGGGTACTCGGACGAATTGTGCAGTCATCGGTGAAGAGAACGTTCAAGCGGGATGCGGTTTTCTGTAAAGTGCCCAGCAGTGCAAGACCAACGCCACAGTTTCGATTTTTGTCAACGTCTGACAGTTTGTGAATGTCGGACGATGCGACTTTATTCTTTCTTCACGTGCCACTGCACTGTTGACCTGGCACTCCTAGCTCTGAAGATGGTCTTCCTGTCCGTGTCCGGGAAGAACGATGAGCGGAGGTGGTTAGGCTGTGCATGTGGTCAAGCGCATTTGCGTTCGTCCACTTCGCATCCATCTTTAATAACGAAACTGCAAGCGTGTTGCTTGGAGGCTAGCTGGGTATCATGTGCATGGCGGGAATACGATTTTAACTAACAACAATAAACTTACGCAGGTGGCCATTCTGACCCTCTCCCATTAAGATAGGCACCGCCCAATTACGCGGCCTTCGGAAACCTCAAAACATGGGCGTGTAACATTAGCTGGCGGCGATACGACCCTTGCTCCATGAATCATCTCGTTTGCTTGTCGTAATACAGTTCTCTGTCAATCATTCAATGCTAGAGCAATTGCGTCGAGACAGACTATTCAACAGCGTGTGTTTAGTATAACCTACCTACAATAACAACCGGTATTGGGGTGCAGAAAATCCAGAACTTATTCACGAACTCCCGCTTTCTGGCGAAAAAAAATTGGTGTGCGAGTACACGCAGGGTAAACAGGTAATGCTGTGCCCAACATGAATGCCTCATCAGTTGATGCTGTCAACCGGTAACTACCAATGGGATAAGTTTCAAGTTGAACTCGAAGATCTTACTACAAGTCACCAAGGTAATACACGTTTAAGACTACATCTGTCCACATGAAAATAACACAACTGCAAAAATGTACCTGAAATAACATGAAATGTAAAATATAAAGCTGAACTTGTGCTCCACATTCTCATTATGACTGTGTGGCATGGGTGTTTAAGTAAAGCCATGCACATCATCTGGTGTTTAGTACCTCATCTGGATAATGTACATGGTTAGGCTTCAAGCTTCAGTCACTTTAACCACAGACTACAGATTGTTCTAAGATTAGTTCTTGAAGCAACACAACATGTCTATTCTATAATGACTAGGCTACGGCTTAGACAAGCAAAGAATCCACATTCAGTTCCTGGTTGTGACAGATTTCTCTCTTCACTACTCCACCCAAACCAACTCTTTGGCCCACCATGCCTCTTATTACAAGAGGTACCATGTGCTGTTAACCCACGAGTAAAACAGCCAGGTCACAAAGCGGACTACTCACCTCCACCTACGAGTCACAAAATTGTGTAGCGAACCTACATTGCACAGTACACCTTAACACAGTGATGTTTAATTAAGAACAGAGACTTCACCATGATTATAACACCAATGACGTGAACAAAGTAACATCACCACATGGAACTGTCATTTGTATAATTTGGCACATTCATTTCACTGTGTCAGTTAGCAAGTACTAGATGGAACTTGTATATAAGATCAGCTACTCTGACTCGTGAAATGTGTAAATGTATGTTCCCTTCAGCTCACTATGGATAGACATGTAGCCTATTCTGTTCAGATAAACAAGCTACACACAAATAACCTAAAGAAACTGAAAAATATGGCACAAAATACTTTAACAGAGGTGTCTGGGAATTAAAAAAGCTAGGAGTAACGAATAAAGATACAAGACATGCTACCTCACAAAAGAAGCAACATATGTGCAGAATGTACTATTTCACAATTTTGTGCCAAAAATTGTAAAATGCAAAAATACAGACATTTGCATAACAAACTGCGCACTACACACAAACGTGAAATGCATCTATATGCCAATTACAAAGTTAGATATTTATGTAAACATTATTCACAAACTTGCAACTGGTCACACACCAATACAGTGCACCCCTCCTTAGTGCCCATGAAAGTCTGTGAACAGAAATTCCCTGTATTAGCACTGGGGAAGCTTCAGTATACCACCACTCCTGCCAGCCACCATTTGCAAAGACTCTGGTGATATAAATGTGCCCATAAGCATGAAATAATGTCCAATATGGCACCACTTAACTAAACACAACAATTTTAAGGGAAGCTTGGAAGCAGTGTACAAGCCTACGCACGCAGCATTCAACTGAACTTAGTTTAGGTACGCATTCTGAACAAACTACAAGGGATAAAAATTTGAATCTGTACCACCTGTAGTTTATCAATGTGACCACAATCATGTAAAGAATTAGCTGCTCTTAAGAAACACATTTACCACAATAACTATATTCATATACTTCTGTTTACCATGTAAGTACATTCCTCACATCCACACAGCCTCTTGCTGTAACTAAAATCCTAAATCTATATCTGATTGACTATCATAAAGTTGTCAAGTAAAGAGAAAAGGAAACGCTATCCCTGTACAGGCTTGGCCAAGCCCTTAGGGCTCTAGGAGGTTACGGCTCCCAGAATTTCCTGACAGTCGGCACATGAAGGTGGTAAGGTTGTCAGGTCAACACACTGGCCCCCTTTATGCCCCTGGTACTCATTTCAGTTTTGAGGGTGAGTCGACCCCAGGGCCATAGTGCAGCTGGAAGGACGAAGTCAATGAAAAATTCCAATGACCCCAGTGGGAATCAAACCCACAACCTTCCAGCTTGTAGCACAGTGCTTCAATCAACTGTGCCACCATGTAAATGTTGTCAAGCAATGGACAATTTTCCAGATGCCCATATTATATACATTTTATTAGATAATGCTCCTGCAAGATGAGAAAATGTAGTTTTGAGAAAAATTGATTTAAAGTTCAATATCACTTAAAGTAATGGTACATAACAACACAGACTCACATTTAATGCTTCCCAGAACCATATGCTGTCTGGACCATCTGATCTTCTTGTCTTCTTTTAAGTGCTGTCATGGTTTTCTCTTGCTTTATTGAGAAGCATGGTGTTGCTATGTCTGCCTTCTGTGTCCTTTCCACATCTACCTGCTTCACAGCATGCACTGTGTTTGAGCCAGATCTCACACCCAATATGTCTAGCACATCATTGTTCTTTGCTGCACCATCCCTAAGATACTAGACTGCATAATGTACCCCAAACTTGAGTGTACTGAGCCCTACAATAAGAGTTTTGGCTATCCATGTTCGAATTATGGAGTTCAAACATTCACATGTCAGTTTTCCCATGAAGATGTATAATAGTGAGGTCCCTGAATACTGGTTTGATTGTGTCCACACTAGCAACTGGTAAAGAATGTTTATGTTCATCTGCAACTCCTAAACTGGCACTATTCTTGAATTTACATCAAGTATCATCATCACTTGCACAGTAAACAATGTTTATGTTCATATGCAAGTCCCAAACTGGCACTATTCTTGAATTTACACCAACTGTCATCATCACTTGCACAGTAATGAATGTTTATGTTTATATGCAACTCCTAAACTGGCACTGTTCTTGAATTTACACTGTCATCATCACTTGCATGAAGTCCAACCTGGAGTTTGTCATTTGTTGACATGTTGTGAAAAAAGATAGCCCACACAGCTCTCTTCATGACTTCCAAACTGTTGGCATTCCTCCATATCAGTAAACCACAATAATTATGTTACTTCCCTGTTTCAGACTTGGTGACGAGACGTTTGCCTCCAAGAGGTAAAGTTGTCTTACAACTCTGTCCATATTTTTTCTTTCATGTGTTTCCTGTATCTTATTCCAATTATTTTTTGTACATGACCTACACATTATAATTTGTTACAGATATGCTGGGACCATAGGGCTTCTGTGCTTTGAATTTTCCATCACCAAGATACTTTGTGTTACAAATATCTCAGCTACAAAATGAAAGACTGAAATTGTTGACTTCATCAGCACCTTCCATTCCACCACTTATTCCTTCGTAAGCATCTTTACACTTGGGAGACTGGATTAGTGTGGCAACAAAACAAAACTTGCTCATTATTTCTGTACCTAAAACTTTCCTTGTGTCAAAGAGGTAGCTGACGTAATGCCATTCAGGTATGTGTATCCACATCATTTCCATCTACAATCAAAACAGGCAATTACATGTGACAGATAACGTTCCTTATTCTCAGTTACAGCTTTTCTGGCTGCACTCACATCAGCCACAGCTGAACAGAGGGTATGGAATATTCAGCACTGCATTTAACTTTTCTACCTGTGTCTCTGCCTTTGCCAGTTAACCTTAGGCCATATGCTAAACGGATGTTATCATCATACAATATGTCCCTGGCAATATTTGAAGTCGTCATATTTCCAGTACAATCGTGTTTGGAACATGTCATAACTAAACTACTTGCAGTATTTCTCGTCTTTGATGGATTTTCAAAAAAAGAAATTTTACCGCCACAATGTTTGCAGTTACTGCCGGAAGCCGCAAAGCAGGTTTAACACACCTAAAACGTTCCCATCGTGAGTAGAATCACGCCTTTACAAAAACCGTCCTCGCCTACATTAATTTCAGTATTCAGAGAAGCACCATATATTATTTTTGTTGGATGCACTGAGGTTAAGTTCATCGCTACTGCTTTTGCGACTATGGTCAGACCAAGGCTGTCTTTCTGAGTCACTTGATCTTGGTCACAAGCATAAATCCGTTTCCTCTAAATTTTGGTTTTCATGCAAAACTTATTTCTTCTAGGCATTCACGTGCTCCAAATACAATAAACACAACGACTATACACCACCACACGAATACTAATACGCACGGTAGGGAAGCAAACATTACGGCCAAACCTTTCTCTCCACATTGAAGAAGTATATCCTAACGCTAACATTTTGGAAGTGGCATTTAATGAACGCCACCTTAAACAACAATTGATTAAAGTTTAACAAGATGTTGTATTTTAATAAAATGATACGCACAAAAGAGTGGTCTATTCAAATATGCTACAAACTAAAACATTGAATTTTTTAACAGTCATGACGACTATCATCCATTGAGGGGTACGGGAGCCCGGGGTTGCACCTTAGTGTCTTTCCACATTTTTTTCTTATGCCATTGTTGTATGTATTGATATGATACACACGACATTACTTACATCACTGTCGTTTTAGAGTTATATTTCTCTCTTCTCTTTGTGATTACGATTTAAGAAATATTTTAACTTCTTTATGAGAATATGAAATGTAACTATTAATCCCGGAATGGGATAGTTCGAGTTGTGACATTAAATGGCAGCAGCAATAAAAATGCACTGTTAGGTTTTGTTATGTTTATTTGATTACTAGTAGCGTGCCTAATGTACCTGCAAACCATATCTGAATTCAGAATTACGTATTGTCATTACAACGTTTTGGACCACGACTAATACCTACGAAGCTGAAGTACGGTAACTGCCCACAGCAATTACAGTTACGCCCATCAAATCAGTATTCAGACGTGAATTCTCCAGCACAATCAAACAGCTGAGAGGTGCAGCATGTAAATAGCTGGATGAAGCACTAGCGACATTGGTAAGGCTGTTAGCAAAAAATGCAATTAGGGAAAAGACATGTCGATACTTCCCCGACAGTCAACCCCACCACTTGTCACGTGCGGTGAACAGTGACGTTATATAGCTTTTTGACTAAATGCTACACAGTACCTCGCAAAACAGATCTTATCCGACTTATTTCACTGCTCTAAAAACCAACACATGCAAAAATAGCTGCGACACTCATTCACACAAAATCTTTGTAACTGTTAATGCGTTCAAACGAAAAATGTTAAGTCAATGTCAGTGCTGACGGTACGGCCAGACAAGAGAGCGGGCAACACAGCAGCAGTCTGCTCAGACTGCAGCCACAAAAGCGGGCAAGCGACGACACCCTTGCAAAATCTAGAGGGTTTAACTTTAATGTGATTGTGACATATTTTAATAACCATTTGAAGGATTCGTCTGTGCAATGGTCACAAGATCCAGTAAGTACAACCTTTAATGTGATTTTAACATATGGACGCCTAAGTGGACCTCAAACCAATGAACGACCCCCTCAAGATGATGACCTGCTCGTCGAACACATGTAGATGCTTATATAAGTTTCAATATAAACTTCCCACTAGCGCATTAGTTGGTATTTGTTAGTCTAGACTATGAGTAGTTTGTTTCCGCAGTTCGTCCGTCGTATGGCGCCAAAGTCACTTTTCCGTGTTCCGTTGCCATAAAATTCGTGTGCCAAATATCGCTTTGCGTTAAAGAGACATGGTATTCACCCGATTAATGAATTGCGGTACGGGAATTTCGTCATGTTTACTGGAAGCTTCGAAATAAACCAGACCGGTTTTTTGAATACTTGAGTCACCCCAACTCAGTATCGTCAAGTACTTTTGCTGCAATTCAACTTTCCTTTTTACCCAAAGACTATTTTCAAACTCGTACACAAACCACAACAAACAGGGCTACTGCATCACAGCTATTTGACAGAATCAGAAATACACAATTTTCTTCCACAAAAATTGCCCTGTAAACTACACAATTGCAACCAATGCACAATTATGTACAGTATCAATTTCTTACCTCCAGTCCAATTATGTTGCCTGGTACAGTTCACGTCAAAGAGTACTGGATTCCAAGAAACCAATCAGACCCTTCCACACAAAGGTCACACTAACAGGCAATCCATTCTCCTATACTGATTTCATTCTCTGAACACTGCCTATTGGACGATGTTTATAGTTTCTTGATCACAGCATATTGATTTTAAAGGCTACTAATCTGGACCATATCCATCATGTCATTCTTTAATACTACTACGCTTTACACCACTTCTTCAGCAGATGACACTGGATAACAAAAAAAAATTCTTATTGTTTGGCACACGGACTAAGGTGGGTAAAACCACCAGCATTTTTTGCACCGAATTCAAATATGTTGTTAGTTTTTTCTTTCAGGCAAGGTTTTTAAGATGACATGCAGTTGAAGTTTGAAGAAAACCTGTACGTATTTACATTACACTATCAGAGCATACACATTACCTAAAAAGTAACAGTGGATGACTTTCTGCTATATTTTGCCTGTGAAATTTCTCTTCTAAGTGTCAGCAATAATCAGCCAGCATACTGGGACTCCACTTGCCTTGGTACTACTTTTCCATGGTGGAAATGTCCTGGTGAAATCGCCCTCCATGCCTATCACGCATTGTCCCCAGACTTTCTGGAAAGAAGGCTACATGACAGCCTAAGAAATGCACCTTCAGAGATATGTATCACCCCACAGCTTTGTGGGATTGTACAAGATTAGCCACAATATCATGGCAGTTTTCTGCCTTATGATTTCCCAAAAAATTGGTAGCAACATTTTTTAATTATTTCCATGCTGCTTTTTCCACTTCACATAGCTGGTCTTCAAATTGTACATTCTGTATTAAGTCTTCTGAGGTCCAACAGATACCCCTTCTTTGATTCTAGCATCACTTATCCCAGAGAACTTAAATCCAGCACTATTTTGATCCACTGTCTTGATGGTACCTTTTATGAGTCCAAGTCTGACATGCAATGGAGGTAAACATTTTTCAGGGTTGATTACTGGAGTATTTACTACATTCTTCTGTCCTGCAATAAGTGATTCTCGTTTAGCCACTGTTTTTGGACGGAATGTTTTCTGTCCCTACTACCCCACTCACACAGAAAGCACCAAACTGTGAGTAGGCAAGCTGCAACCCAAGCAAGATAGCTTGTGAATGGGCTCACATGCCTACATGATTATGTTTTCATTCCCACACTATGTTTAAAATATAATAAAATGCCCTAGCCATATTTCAAACATACCCAACGTTGGGAGGGGAGAGAAAAAACTAAATTAGCTAAAACTGCATTTTAAAAAATTCTGTCACACAAAAACTGTGGGTGATAGGGATATTCTAATAACGTATTTGAATTCAGCATGGAAAAATACATACGAAACACAAATTAGTTTTCATGTGACAAAAATTATGTTTACCAGCATGAAGGAAACAGGAAACAAACCTATGCTGCAGGTACCCAAACGGAGATAGTCTCCAACTATGACCAAGTCTTCAAAAAGCAACTACAGTATCTTAGAACTGAAATTCTGGACACTGTCTTATGGTAAAAAATGAGGCTGGATCTGCCCATCTTCAAGCGAAACAGGGGAAGAGAATTCCACCAGAAGCAGGCACGCACCCAGCACTTTTCCTTGTCTGGGGCGGGGGCTGATTCTGAGGCTATGTATGTTTCATTTTAAAAATTATGTTATAAAAATAATGTTGTAAGTACAACTGTAACTGTAAGCCTGTAACTGCATCCATATAAATACGAATATAACTACATGTTCCACGAATCACAATGTCCTTTCTTCTGGTTTTTTTTTTAAATTTCATTAATTTCTTTTCCAAAATTCTAATGTACTAGTCATCAGCCGATTTCAGTGGCTGACTTCAGTTTAAGGGCAAATCACTCAAAACCTTCGTTATCATAATATCTACAAAACATGTGTTTTCTAGATTTAGGTTTAAGGGGGTTTGGGGGGGGGGCTGCAGCCCCACCCTGAATGCAACCCTGCCCACAAGGCAGAGGCAGATCAAGCCTCCAGAACACTGTAGGTTTTCTCATATGAGAAAATAAGCCACATGCCATCATAAGAATCCTCTGGAGTTCGCTATTCACAAGGACGACCTTGCCTGTTTACAAATCACAATGCTTACGAACAACTTGAACAATGGCTGCAGGCCAAAAGAAGTCAAACATGGCCCATTAGGCTCACATTCTTTGGCACTGCACACCTCTCCACTTTCAGATCACTGGTGGATGGCTGGATTCCCAACACAACTAAAATGTATTTCAATATCCAAATGGTATCACAGACCAAAGTTTGGAATGAACAGAAGAGAATGAATAAAATGTAAATTACACAATAATGCAACTTTCATACATTGTATTTCAATTCATACAATTCATATAAGGGCTGAGCACTTACCAAGAGTATCCACAGGCACTGAAATACATTCCTTTCAGTGTGAATTTGCTCGAAGGTAATGAAATATCATACTTATTCAAATACCATGCACATTATTCTAAACTGCACAAAAATACCATGTGAGCACATCTGAGACTCTGAACTGGGTGGCAGCCAGTTAGTGGCAACTTAAATTTTTTACATTTTACATCCTTTTCTTTAAAAATGAGTAAGGTGCACATCTTATCTGGGAAGGAATGGTACTTGGATAAATACACACAGATGTTAACCATCATAACTATATAAGACCAAAGATGTTACCACAGTGAACCCATACATTAAGTCTGCCAAGACGGCACAACTCTGCTCAATGAAATTTTGGACTTTCTGGCTACATGCAGTTATGAATGACTTGCACAATATAATCTGCCATAGCATGCAGGTACAGTATTTCAGTTGGTCAGTCAACTACAGCATCAACAGTGTGTGCACCCACACAATCACACACAAAGATGGAGAAAATTCCTTTGAAGGTCATAAAGCAAGTGTTTGTAGGCAAACGTTTCCTGTTAGAACATGTATCTCACCCACATCATTATGCCTACAGGTAATTCAGTTGTAACATCCAATACCACAGTGGAAACAAACAAGAGCCAAAGTACAATTTTAAAACGTAGTTGAACAAAGGCACCATTTGATTTGGAATATTTACACAAATTATCATAGATGTAAGCATCCCTTTATTAACGTAAATGCTATGACATATTCAAGGATAAAATGACTTTCATCCAGTAACAGCCAGTATTCATTTTATAAGGAATAAAGTTAAAATATACGATTCATTTGGTGCACAAGAAAACAACTCCATGTCTATTCATATTATACATAAATAATCGGATTTGGCGCACAACAAAAATTATGCAAACTTCAGTCGAACTTACTATCCTACCATACCGAGTTAAAAGTGAAATAGCCTCACCCCAGCCCGCAAATTGCTCCTTTCCCATGTTAATGTTCACAGAGAAAACAAAGTTTTATTCACATGATAGCAATGACAGTGCTCAAAAGAAAAACCAACTAAAAGTTCTCATTATTTACAACTTCACATGGGGATAACTGCACTTGCAAATGCAAATACCAGTTACAAAAAAACAAACGACACACAGCTTGAATGAGAAGAACTTCATTATGTTACCAGTGCTCAACACAAAATAACCTTCCTTACACACTGAACACTGCCCAGCAATGCTACATATTGACATTCTGAATCAAACTCAACATCACTCATTGTGCATGTCTTGTAGTACATTCAACATGGTGTTCACAAATGTCACTCGCCTGTGTATACAGCATTCAATTTCTGAGTTTTCCAGTGGAACAGTATATACAACGAACAACTGAGTCTTATGCTGTAATACAAGTACTCATGCAGTAATTCCCAATGCACTGTTCTACTGCATTCGTCATCCATTCTGTTTCCTTGACTGCACAAACTGCTCCTGAACTACAAAATCATCATTCTCAAATTCAGGAGTCCGTGTGTTGGCCAGACATGTGTCAATGAATAAAACCAAATCAAATGCAACACTTTTGCTTCTTAGGATTCACAATCTGTTGATATCCGTAACATACAAAATTGTAAAATGAGATCCTAGCATCTAATTATCAGTTCACTCTGTAGACTTGCGTCATTTAGGATACAACAATTTCAAATTCCATTTTCTGTATACAGTTGTAAATATAAATATAATAAGTGGTAGTTTTACTTAAGAAGTTGATGGCTGATGGGTAGTGGTCACCTGCCAACAGGAATAATATATACAACAGCACACACCCTGATCAATGCTGTATAAATATAGCAAATTTCAGTGGAAATAATAATGCAAATGTAATTTGAAAATACAAAACACCATCAGTAATGCGGCACTAAATGTAGGACAAGCTTCTGGCAAAAACCCACAAACAAATGATTTTCCAGAATGTATAGCTCAGAAGGGACACCTCGCTAAGAGCATTTCTGTCATTTTGCCAAGGTATGACTGATCACCACATTCAATGCAAAAAAAATCCTCGTATCAGGACCTGACTAGGGGAAGAAGCATGGAAGTCTTTGTATGCAACTTTTAAGATGGCAAATAAGGTTTCCACACCTACCTTCACAGCCAACTTACCCACACGACAGTGAACAAAACTTTCTTCCCTCATGCTGACTGAAAATTTCATTGCTACACATTTTGGAAGCCCCACTTCCAGAAGTTGTACAAGGGAAAATATTCTCCAACAATAAGTATTAAAGGAGCTCTGATCTCAGAAGGGGTACTGAGGTTTACAACATCAACAATGATCTTGTGACTGCTTAGCCAAGAGATGGGAAGTCATGCTCATCGTCTACTTTTGGTGCACTCTGCCTCGGTCCACGTGACTGGTATGAATCACGTTCTGCCCTATCACCACGTTCCCTTTCAAATCGATCACCTCGGTCACGTGACTGAAAAAGTAAAACACTGAAGTTAGCAGAAAAGAAAAGCACAAGTACACGTCTATGCTCAATTTTGCCTCCTCAGATGCATATTACAGCTAAAAGTTCACATTTAAGCATACGTAATATAAGAGTCAGCAGACAATCCCAATGACAGATCACACAAATTAACCTAACTATTCTACATGGAAAACATTCCTTTAAATGTGCTTTTCTAAACCACGCATCTTGTATGATGAAACCGTCTTTAAGACATGTTTTAAAAAATTCAACAAATCATGCTTATTAAGCAGGAATGCTTCTCAAAATGCACACCTGAAAATGTTACTTTTTGTAGTTCAGCACTGAATATTGCATTCAATTCCCTAAAACTATTACTCATCACGATTAACCGTTAATGTCAACCACATTTAGTCTTACGTTCTTCATTGTTTCTGACACATTTATGAACAGAAATCTTTTACAAACACAAAACTGTTCATCTCTTTTCTTTCACAGCTACACTATACACGCATTCATAAGTGCAATGTTATTGTATTTAGAAATTTATGCTGTTTTAAATATCTACACTGTTAACTGTTATGCAAGATTCTGGAAAAATTCAATAAATTTGGCTTAGTAAGTGGGAAAATAAATTATTCTGTAATTCCATGTTCTAATTAAAATTACCTTTACTAGAATATTATTCCAAATATAAATTCTGCATTAAATGGTCCATCTTCAACAGCAACCTCATTCAATTCCAAGTTTTACCTTTTTTAGTGATGCTGACACTCCTGAATACAAGATTTTTTTTTTTTACAAGGACAACTGGTACATGCCAGAACTAGTTCACAAATACCAACTCTATCTTGCTGTATATTGCCTTTTCACCATTTAACTGGCTCAGCTGTTCACTTACCAACTGTGTTATGTCTTGTATTTTAAGTTGA
Organism: Coptotermes formosanus; assembly: GCA_013340265.1. Lineage (NCBI taxonomy): Eukaryota > Metazoa > Arthropoda > Insecta > Blattodea > Rhinotermitidae > Coptotermes > Coptotermes formosanus. The sequence goes on from BLKM01001253.1 coordinate 3,548,248, forward strand.
CACTCAAATGCAGTTACCAGGCATTTTTTTTGAAAGGAAAATTTTAACTAGCATCCACTTTTTATAATATCCCACTTTTCTCGAATCAACAGCAGCTTAGAAAAAGTACAATACATTCTGGTTGCCTGGGCCACCAGTTAATCATGGCAACCATTTGTTTAGGTCAAATCTTAAAGAACAAAAACAAACAGAAAATTAATCAGAAATTGTTTTGCTAATTTGGGACAACATGCCATTTAATTAGGACAGTGACTGCACACCATCTAGCATGCCCTCAGTAACAAGCACGTGTGTTCTGTCAGTGTGATACTTCTGCTTGGAGTGACTGCACTTGTGATCACTTCATCAGCACAGCATCTTAAATGTGACTCATGTTTCAGCATAATTTAGCAGCCAGTAACAAAAACACATGCATATTCAATGTAGCAATTCTGCCTGATTTTGTAAAATTTCAGACCCCTGCCACAATGCGATGGAGAGATACAACAATAGCTAACAGAACTACCTTACTTTACCAAATCAAAAGTCAAATGCCCAGCACCAGTCATCGCCAGTTAGGAGATATAAATGGAGTCCTGAAATCTACAATCATGTGCCATACAACAAGATGAACGGGCATTATGTGACAATGAAGGACATCGTGAACAAGACTGGCAATGTGCGTATAAACGTAACATTGAGGTGGGTTTGCATAATCATTGTGGCTGTGTAAAAGCAGTACCTATACATATCTTGAATGTGTGCCTGTAGCCTTAGTTATCCATCATGCAAAGCACATGCACTGTATTATTATTATTATTATTATAATAATATTATAATATCGTAATCTGTGGCCTGGCAGGCTCTACAACATTTTTCCAAATTACCTCATAAAGGGTGCAATTTTTGGGAAAACATTACTGTATATAAGAGGTGTTTTGATTTTCTCTACTTTTGTCTGAAACATTTCTCATTCTAAGAATTCTGCAAGACATCATAAACATACATAGGTCTTCATGTAAAGTACCTGTTCTTTTCATCAAATTTTGAACTTGAGTTTTCTTGACAGATTTTGAACAATGCCCAAATATCAAATTTCACAAAGATCTCACCAGTGGGACCTGAGTTGTTCCATGCAAACAGAGAGACACAACAAAGCTAACAGTCGCTTTTTGCAAGGGCAAAGGCAAGGATCCATATACTGAGGAGGCCCTCAATCAGTGTTTCTGTATTGTAACTGGACAAGGTGTGAATGTCAGTGGTCCACAGCTTAGAAGTCAAGTCAGAGGAGTTTGCTCTACCATGCTGATGAAACACGCCTGATTTATCATGTCACACTGGACAGTTACCTCAGCTACAAACGTGCAACACTGTATGGTTCAGAGAAAGCACTGGATTACATGAAAGTTATTCTGTTCAAATGTGTCAGGAACTGATAATGGAAGATGCTGGTTATTGTGAAAAACGCAAAGCCTCGATGCTTTAAGAGGCTTTGCACAGTTTTACCAATTCAGTACTATGCTAACACATTCTCTTATTACACACTATAGATAAGGGAAGTGCAAGAAATGTCGATCACAACTCAACTTTGACAATTATTTAATGTCAAATTGTGCTACATGCTTCAGCCCTACAAGTCCATCATCAGGTATTTGCACTTACAAATACTGAGAAAATTATTATATATTATTATGTATAACAATTTTAACAATATTTTTATAAATACAAGTACCTGATGATGCCCTTGTAAGGCCAAAATATGTAGCACAATCTGATATATAATAATTGTCAAAACTGAGTTGTGATTGACAGTTGTTGCACTTTACTTTTACGTAAGGTTTTACTGTACTTCTGCCAGCATCTCTTTGTCCAGCAGCTTGACCCTTCCAGTGAAAAATTTCCTTCATATGCAACACTAAGCACTCAAAATGAAAGACTTCAAACAACAATGTCCTCAAACATACGTAAGGAATCCTCCACAACTCAAGAGAATGTACTTACACCAGGACCTCTAGCATCACCTGAGCCACCCATCCGAGACCCAGGAGCTCCATTACGTGAAGCACCGCCAGCACCACGTGGACCACCACGGCCACGAGGTCCACCACGTCCACGCCCACGACTTCCACGGCGAGAATCAGCAAAATGTATATCTATGTCCAACAAATGCTTCTGCCTTCCAACACGTTGAGGATACTCAGCTGCATCATACTCCTGGAGAGCAGTCAGAATCAAATTCCTCAAATCTGTGATTCTAACAGCCTTATCAAGGAGGCCTTTTGATGACATGATGTATGAAGGTCATACCTAAAGTCACTGGCAAATTAATTTCACAATCAAGTAAAGGCATGAGCAGGAAAATATGTCAATCAAACCTGTGCACCATTATCACTTCTTCTCTGCAAAATCCCCATTCCAATGGATGCATTTGTCACCATTCTAGAACTCTGAAGAACCCTTTCTGCTAGAACTTTATTTCAGCAGTTCGTACATGAAAATGGACAGCTTCTTGGATTATCTGACTGGTAACAAAGTGGTGACCTCGCACCTGATTTTTTCCAAACCCAAACACGTGGTCTAAACTGTTAAATGGAAGGCTATAAGCTCTCAACCATTCTTCTGAATCCTCTCCACACACACAAAGCAAGCACTATGGGGCTATGCTTTGTCATATTGCAGGACAATCTCTTTCTTCCCTGGACGTCTGTTATTCACAGCACGATAAAGCTTATTGAGCATCTGAAGGTAACGAACGGCACTAATGGTTTCCCTCTGTGGCAAGCACTCTACCAACATCCAGTCTTCAGCACCCTAAAGAAAGTTCCCATAGCCCTACAGGCTGAAGGCATTTTCAGCTTCTTTCTCTTGGGTGACATTATGAGATGCCATTCCATGCTATTATTCTGTTTCTCAATTAAAGCAATGAAACCAGCTTTCACCATGTCACCATGCCGTGAAGAACATCACCACCTATGACAGCATACTGATCCAGCAATTGTGATGAAACATTTTTCCCCTGAAGTCCATGCTCCTCTGTCAGCAAGCAAGGAGCCCGGTAAGCATACACTTTTTGGCATCCCAAGATTTCCACCATCTCCTGTGGCAAGGCGTCCTCTTCCAATCTCTGCTGCCATTTCCCTGTCATGCGTCAATTCTCTCTGATGAGCTCATGGATTTTTCCATCCTTTTCCCTCAGCAGGGGCAGTTCATTGGTGACGACTATGCGGCTGACTGACAGTGTGTTCTCATCTTTAAAATACTTTACCCATTGCCTGACACTGTCAGTGCACATGCAGGCCTCTCCATATGCAAGCTGAACTCATGCACGGATATGACATGGAGATTTCCTCCTTAACAAGAAATTCTATCAATGCAAATTGCTGAAATGTGTCTTGGCCAGCCATTTTCTTGCCCTGAAATACGCCCATGGGATAGGGGCAGGTGATGTAATTTTCATTCTGGTGTGACATGACAGATGGCCCTAGTTGCCATACTGCCTGGCATTTGTAGTTCCACAATTCTGACCTTGGCAGATAGCTAAAGGGGATGCAATACTACATACAATACACTGAAGTCATTAAATCAAGACAACTGTTTCTTCATTTCCTTACTTTATCAAGACCCAAAGACTAGAATAAGGCTATGTCATGTGTGGCAGTGACTAGCGTGCATGCACTTGCATCATGCACGTGCGGGCAACTGGAGTTTTTGTGTCCTGCATGGCAGCAACTGGCTATAGTACAACGACCTGACTCTGAGTGCACAATCTGTTTCTGCTGGAGAAAAATGCCTTAAAATTTGATTTAAGTGGCATGGTGAGGTGCAGCAAACATGGCACATTTAAAAGCCAGTATCAATTAGGGCAATTTATCACCTCTATAATGAGCTACAGAAACACCCCAGTAAATTTTTTGAGTCCTCAGAATGTGGCCTTCAACATTTGATTGTACAGTGCAGGCTATATGACACGACATTACACACAGCTCCACAAATTTTCAGAACGCAATACCCATGGCAGAAAAACTGTTTGTGACAATGAGGAAAGTCCAACATGCTTCACATTTAACACGCTTTATTCAGTTCCGTGATGGAGGAGTCTGGTTCAATGGAAGACTGCTACATTCATAATGACTCTAATAAATACACTGTTAGATAAAATAATACATGTAGCAAGATTAATGCAAATATCATGATTACATGATTTACAGAAACTGCAATATGAATGAATGAATGAATGAATGAATGAATGAATGAATGAATGAATGAATACCTTACGTCTACAAGCCCTACTACAGCTAACTCATATAAGCAATTGCAGTAGATTTTTAAGGTTAATTATTCTTGACATCACGTTATGATGATGTTACAATGATGCCAAGTATGTACATAATACGATTCTGTAGGCCTACTGTCATAAAAACTGTTCAAGCTTGGGGCTGAATATCAAGCTGAAGAATGAAGCAAATTATTTTGTTATGCAATAATCTCATCTGCTAACATGTTTTGGAACTGTGACCTCCAAAATAACTTTTCTTCCATGAGGCAGTCATTTCATATATGGAACCCAAGCCCTGAAGAAATTATGAACCTCATCCCTGTCATCTTCTTGCTTAATAAACCACTCTAATTTCCTGTTTTCTCAACCCCATAGCATTTCTTCCAGATAATTATCAGGATTATCAGGATCAATTAACCCTTTAAAGACGAAGTGTATCTATTTTATATAAGGACTCAGTGCATACCACGCTGTAAACACTCTCCACTTAGGTTATAAAAACCAGTCTCTTAAGGTTTTATAAGGCAAAAGTTGCTGTTTGTTCTCAGATCCGTACACAATACATAAATGCAATGTGTGCACCACGTAGAATTTTTTAATGTTAAACCTGGTCATATGTAAAGTTACCGCTAGGCTTTAAAAGGTTAAGTTATAATTTTGTTGTCCACTTCCCTCTCTTTCTCTGTGGAGCCCTTGAATGTGCAGGAGGAGCAGGATTCTGTATTTTGGAAGTGGCATCTTCTGAAAACGCTGATTCAACCTTGCACTCCTGGCTTCCCCAGCATTTGTAATTTCTTCATCCTGTGATCCTTGCTGTATTGCGTTACAGTTTGCTTGTGGTAGTCTTTATCTTGATGACCCCACAGTAGCATTCTCTTAAAAACCTCAGGAATTACAGCCTCTGTCATCAAAGACATGAAATCAAGACATACAATACTGCCTATCAGCTGTTCGGCCTCGCCTGTTCAACACTACTCATGGAATGCCTGTTCGCTAATTGTAAATAAAGTTTCAGTTACTGCAGTCTTTTTTCCTGATGATGTCACCAGCACTCCTTATTGGTGCCACCCACATGAGCCACCACAGAGCAGTGTACAAACAAGCTTGGTCACTGCTATGTATCAGAGCATCCGTTTTCCATGCTGCCACAGAGAACAGCCTCATTTACATACACGAGTTTGTCTGCGCGAGTGGGTGGGAAATGTGCACACATGCTAGTTGCTGCCACACAGGACACAACCTAACAAAGCCCACAATAACAAAACCACCTACTGCACTACAAAGTGTCAAAACCCAGCTTTGACAAAAATCTCAAATGTCAAATTAAACTTTCACATTGCTAAAACCGTGCATTTTTTAAGATAAACTGACACTACCAACTAATGCACCAGTAAATTTATTAACCTTTATAAATAGTCCCCGACATATGTTTTGACAACACGTGTCATCATCCTCAGGGGGTCACTGACGTGGAGTCCACTCAGATATCCATATGGTAAGGCATATGGATATTTGAGTCAACTCCATGTCAGTAACCTGCTGAGGAAGATGACACGTGTCGTCAAAACATACGTCAGGGACTATTTATAAAGGTTAATAATAAATTTAATGATGCATTAGTTGGAACATATCAGTTTATGTCAAATTAAACCACTAGTACAGCGAATCCTCACAATATGACTGCTCTAGTTTTTCTCCATGTTCACTCCCTGTCAGGGTTGTAAAGTCGGAGTCCGTAAAAATGTACCGACTCTGATCTCAATCTAAACTCTTAACTAGATACTCCAACTCCAGAGCCCTGATAGCTACAGAAACCATTAGATTTAGCCTTAACTATAGGTTATAAGTCTAGAACGTAGCCTGATAATTTACGCCGTGGTGATGAAACATCTTGTAGGTTTACCATTATTAATACATATTGAGCTTTTATGAAGGAGTCGGACGCGGAGTTTTAAAAATCGAGGAGTTGAAGGTCTTGTGTACTGACTCCACAGCCCTCCTTACTATCACAGAATCAATTCTAATACAAAATGTTACCACAGTCCTACATACCTCTTCTTCTTCCTCCTCTTCCTCACCTTCCTTCTTCTTCAGAGCATACATTTTCTTCCACTGAGTCAGGTCCTCACCCTCACCAGCTTTACGTATATTGTATGTTGGTTTCTGCCTATTGCCTTTCAGAGCCTTATATTCATCCAAGGTCAGTTCACGGGGTTCTTCTTGTACTGGTGCTGCACTCTCCTGTTCCACTGCATCACCACCAGCACCAACAGCTGCATCAGTGTCCCTGTACATACCCAAATTAAGTATACTGCATTACATGTATGATTTGACATAATACACCATACTGCAATACACAACAGAGTAACCAACAGCATTCTTCGCTGTGTTTTAAGCTCAGTTAACAAGAATGAAATGCAAATTAGTGAAGTCTCCTATGGCTATGTCCAACAAAATCTGTGGAAAGTTATGGACTAGATGGAAAAGTCCATTTATGGCCTTATGCAAGTTCAGCTTTTACTATGAATCAATATGGCTCAAAACTGGGACTGCCTCCAACAGCAGTATGTGAAACTATTTATGCAGCAGAAACAAATGTCAATATCAAGAAAAATGGCACAGCCAAAAGGCTGTTTAAACTGACTACACCAGAACAGCAGCTTGGTAGATAATTTATGGCAGAGATCTGTCTTGGGAAGGAGATTCAGACAAACTTACTGAAAACTGACTTTTGTTTTATGTCATGTTTGTAACATCAATGAATGGGAATATGGACTTGAATACAAGAATGTGAATGTGGCAACATAACGTCCGAGACAGGATCTTCCTTGGTTCTCTGGATTACAATGTTCTAAGAAAAACTGTCATTCCCGATTCCCAGGCTTGAAACATACCATTTTTGCCAATATATGCTGCCAATATACCAGTCACATGCACTGCTCTGATTTTAGTTCCTGTGATCCTAGATGTAAAAAGTGGTTCTTTTACTTCCCTAATAAGAATGGAGGGCATGAATACAAAAATGAATAACTACACTTAATTTTGGTGATATGGGAAGGATAAACCACAACTCCGCAAGAAAGTTGCAATACTGGAGCACAAAATGCATCAACCTTTAAGGACCAGCATTCATATATGACTTATGGGAAAACTTTGTCCACCAACACACCCACCCACCATGGGGGGGGGGGGGTACAATATAAATAATTATATCATTTGACTTCTTTCAAATGCAATCAAAATGACTTCAGAAAATTATGCAAACAAGGGGAAAAGAATTTTTTGTACAATAATACCACACTCTATACAAGTTTATGGTGTAATGAAGTTATTCTTTCCATGTTCCTTTCATTCAAAAGGCAATCTTAACCCTTTCACTCCGTGATTAAATCCCGCGGGGCAGGTCCCCCAGCCGAGGTTTTCCTCTGGACATTTAATTTCTAACACTTGCTCCTAAATAAAAAAGCATATCTCATAGACTTTTCGTTCAAATTTAATGAAAAAAAATTTCGCAGCGTGTTTATGAATTGGTGAATTTGGGAAAAAATATTCACGAATTTTTACAGTAAATTTAGTCCTGCAAATTACATGCATTATATACAATATGGGGTAAATATTTTATTACTCACATAATTCTGGTTGATGCACAAGATCCGTGGCACCTTTGATCACTCTTCTATCATCACACACATACAGATTCGCCTGCACTATTTACACAAATTAGTTTTCGTGTGATAGTCTGCGAAACGAGGCGCCACACATGTGTTTCACTCATGTCGTCAGAGTCGCAGCACGAGTCTACCTAAGTACACTCTCATGTCATGTGTATAGCCTGATTCGGCACACAGTTTATAAATTTCAATGTCGAAACGTTCCCTTTTTCTGGAAATGTACTGTCTGAATATAACCCTGCCTTTGAATTTTACAATTACTTTGTCCACTGCCAAATGTTCCAAGGGGTTATAGAATTTAGCATAAGCCTGGTTGAATGTTTCAAAAGACTGTCTTTATTTTCCATGGTCGGTCACATTCCTTGCCTTGGTTGGGTCTCTGTCAGTCTCTAATGGCTTGGGTTATCAAGCCTTCGTGACCATGGCAGGAAGTCGGAATGTTTGTGTGTCTAACCACAGCTGGGGCAACGTAAGCACAATGTGTGAAACATTGTACAGGTTCATCTTTTGAAGGTCATTTGTTGGGCTGGGTTACTACCTCGTGGCTTCGCTGTGAAAACAGCGGACGCAAATATTTCCTCCTCCTCCTCACCTGGTCCGTCATTTTTGTTATTGCTACTGCTTGCTGAACACTACCCTGGTCTGTTACAAAGACGGTTTTGTATTCATGTGCCCCCACAAATCTAATACCCTAACTAACGACCGACTTACATGATGAGAGCAAAAACAGATCTAAGCCTACGACATAAATGCTGTGAAAAATTCCACGTATTTCAAGGGTGAACACGACATTTTTACTATATTAGACGGCTGTGTTACACGTTTCTGCCACACAACTCCTACAGAATGCCCCAGAACTACAACAGACACGCCTGTGAGCCCTCCTGTAGCTGTACACATAAATTTTCATGGATATCTCCAGTATTTTTGTATTAGTTCAGTCTGAAAATACGTGTTACAGTACGCCACTGAAAACCATTCAGCCGCCAATTAGTAACTGGCTTCATAGCACACTGTTGATATTCAACCCACACACGACTCCAGTGCGACTGATAAACAAAACACTCCTTCTCCAGAACGGTATTACTCAGGCGAGAAATGTGCAGTTCACCAATGTGTTGAGATACATATCGCGACTGTTGGAGGCCTTACAGGGGTGGACAGGGAACATTTATAACTGCACACACCAGCTCTCACCTTCAGGGGACATACCACATAGAAATCCTGAGAGGTACGTGGGATAGGGGTGAAAAAAATGCTTCCAAATTTGACACAATATTGGCCACAACTGAGGTCATCATCCATCCCAGACAGACCGTTCAAATGCCCCCTGCGCAACTACAACAGTTGCCATTCATAGTTAAAAGGTTAATTCAGTCGAGATGGTTTTGTTAATGCTCTATACAGGACACCAGCCCTTAAATTCCATGTTACACCTTCAGGCTGGAAAAACAAGTACGCAGTGTAAATGCTGGCCTGAAAACCACTTAATGCTGCTTGTCGCAAATACACTAAACTCTGATACAGTGCCACCCCCACTTTACATCCACAGAAGTCTGTGAACAGATATTCCCTATTTTTCACCAGTCTTGATTTCCTGCCATCCTCCATATACCACCACAAACTGCAGCAATGAACAGTTGTTGCTACAAGTGACTGCATACTCCTTAGGCTCTAAGTGCAGCTCTTTCAGGACCATCCCACAAGGGCAAGTTACTGTTACTGGCCATTTGTTACAAACGGTACAAGAGCATATGCATGTGCATCGTCTAGCTGGCCAGGAATTGTAATATTTAAATACTAATCCCAATAACTGCAAGTTAAAATGCTGCCACTGCCTCTAAGTTTCAGGTTTGAAAATCTTCCATCACACAAGTTATAAACAGAGTAACAGGGAAAAACAATTACTTGCCATAAAAAATCACATAACCTGTATTTACATACTTAATGTCAACAGATTCTGCTGCTGGCTGACTTTCTCCTTCAGGTTTTTCAGCAGCCCAGTCATGCTGATCTTCAGATGAATGACTTGTATTAAGTTCCCTGAAAAAAAAAAAACACTCCGTAAAATAGTTGAGCACTTTCAGCCCACTAGTCACTGCCACACGTTTATCAAAATACAGTATAATGTGGGGACCACCTAAGTGTCTCCCATTACATTGCCAACATTTTCACCGTGATGCAAAATAATTTTTGGTTTACCCAACAACAATTCTTCTTATAAGCTAGGACTGGTGGCGCCCAACCTGCTTTAGTTAACTATGAGGTTTTGACCACCATGACGTCATTCATACAGGAAACACTTGTTGCTCCTATACGCATGAATAACTAAATAACTTGCCACTGGTTTGGTAATTAATTTTTAATTTTAATAAAACACTTTTGACCCTTTAATTTTACACTGATCACAATACTGCTCATTCTCTTCTTGTTACACTCACACTGTTCCAACAAGTATATACACACTTTATTAGTTCAGAGAACAAAAAACTATTGCCCTTATGGCCACTGTGTTATTGTAGAACACAATTATGATGAGTGTTGTGTTTTTGTACACTTAGTTAATGTGGTTAGTACACCACCCTTTGTGTTGCTGGCCTTGTGCCTTAACACGTCCTGCTCGCATGCAGGTACCACTTTGACTGTGCCCCAAGCCACGCTGCGTTTCCGCATCACGCGCTTAGAGTGTTGCATCATGTGATGCTTGCAAGCTGGGCAGTGATGCAATCTTACGCAATCCCCGCCTGTACGTACATTCAAGTAAACCAACTATTAAGACAAAAGTCTGTTCTGCCGCCTTAACATACTGGCCACCCCAGCCAATGGCTTATAACATAGAATTTGGAGAAGGTAATGAACAGACTTTCATAATTGGGCGTTGGAATGTTCCCTTTGTAGTTTTTACAGTCACCACACGAATCCGTTGATCTGGTCCTGGGTGTACAGCTGTCACAATGGCAAGTGGCCACTGCAGTGGTGGTGTGTGGTCATCCATCACTAGCACTGTATCTCCTGGATGGAAGTTTCATGCTGAATGTTGCCATTTGGATCGTTGCTGCAGTTCCTGGAGGTAATCTGCTGACCACCGTTGCCAGAAGTGCTGTGTTTGTTGTTGCAGTTGCTGCCACCTAGAAAGTCTATTTGATTTCACATTAGTCAGATCAAGGGAAGGTAGTGTGGTTAAAGGCTCACCGATTAAAAAATGTCCAGGTGACAAATAAAAATGTGAAGGATCATTAGGAAGAGTGCACATTGGTCTAGAATTGAGACATGCTTCAATGTTTGCTGTAATCGTAATCAATTCTTCGTATGTGCAAACGTTGTTCCCAAGGATACGTCTGAGGTGATGTTTCATTGATTTCACTGCGGCATCCCATAAACCACCATAGTGAGGGCTGTGAGGAGGTATGAATTTCCACTCACATTTTTCTTTGGACAAGTAGTCTTGCACTTGTTCTACATGAGAGGAAGACTGCAATAGTTTGTGCAGTTCTTGAAAATAATTAGCTGCTCCTTTGAAGTTAGTACCATTGTCTGAGTAAATAGTACTGGGTGTGCCTCTTCTGACTATGAATCTTCTCAGCGCAGCAATGAATGCATCTGTGGTAAGGCTAGTGACCACTTCTAAGTGAATGGTCTTGACTGCTAGACAAACAAACACTGCGATGTAGCCCTTTATCACAGTTTTGCTACGTGGGTTGCCCATTTTCAGCATGACGGGTCTAGCGTAGTCTATGCCAGTTGTACGAAATGCCCTTGATGGCTGGACTCTTGCAGATGGAAGTTCTCCCATAAGTTGTGTAGAAGCTTGTACCTTAAGTTTGTAACAGGTTAAACATTGATGAATAACTGATTTTGTCAGATTCTTGATGTGTGGAATCCAAAACCTCTGTCTTATGGAAGCACTCAGCAACTGAGGTCCAGCATGCAAAAGTCTCATGTGTTCTGCAGAAACAACAAGTCTCGTAAAATGATGGTTTGAAGGAAGTATCAGCTGGTGTCTAGCATCATAACGCAATGAAGATTGTTGTAATCTTCCGCCTACTCGCAATAGTCCCTCTTGATCCACAAAAGGATGAAGACATTTGAGAGGACTCTTGGTTGATACTTCTTGTTTGGTTTGCAGATCTTGCAGTTCTTGTTTGTAACAAATGTGCTGTACTAATTTTACACAGCAGAGTAGAGCAGTGTCTAACTCTTGTACTGACAGAGAAGATGTAAGTCTGTTGACTTTCTTCTGTCTTGTGTTAAATGCAAATCTTTTGCAGTAAGCAATCACTCGAACAAGTCTAAATAACTTGGAATATTTCTGTGTAATGTCATCTGGTGACGAACGTGTTGAAACGTGTACTTGCTTCACGTCAGGAATGTTCGCCTGTTCACAAACTGGTGAGATAGGCCATGTTGATATTGCTTCAACCAACCAGTGTGGTCCCTTCCACCACAAACTATTTGCAGATAGTGCTTGAGGATTACATCCTCTTGCTATTAAGTCAGCTGGATTAGATGCTGATGAAACATGGTGCCTTTCCATCTGTATCAATAGACCATAAATACAAACAAGTACCATATGCTTTCTCACTACTATCACAAAATCCATGTAGTTGAATGTCTGTTGCATTTGCACACAGAACCTTCCGTGTGATTTTAACATTAGAAACTTGAGGCAACTGCTTGTAAAGTTGATTCCAGTCATGCAACAGAGATGTAGGTAAGGATTCATCCCACTGTAACTTACTTTGCCAAAGGGTTTGCAAAAAGATCTTATAAGAAATGATAATAGGGCTAAGCAGTCCCAATGGATCAAACACTGATGCTACAATTGATAGTACTTTACGTTTAGTTACATAGGTCAAGTACGCAGGACATGTAACACTGCTCTTGACTTGCAATTGGTCTGCTGTAGGATTCCACAAAAGACCCATTGTTGTGACACTATTGTCTTTATCTAATTGTAACAGATTTTGTGTTTCACAAAGTTCCTCTGGAATGTTATCCAGAAATGCAGAGCTGTTAGATGCCCATTTCCTGAGTGTGAATCCTGCTTGTTGCAAGATAGTGGCAACTTCTTGTTGCAAATGTATAGCTTCTGTCAGGGTTGATGCACCACTGAGCAGATCATCAACATAAAAATCATTATGAATCAATTTAGCAGCTGTAGGATGCTCAGATTTATTATCATCAGCGAGTTTCTTCAGACATCTTGTAGCTAAAAATGGTGCTCAAGCAGTACCGTATGTTACTGTGGCGAGTTGATATTCCTGGATAGGTTCTTCAAGTGTAAATCTCCATAGAATTCTCTGAAGATTCTGGTCCTGTGGATGGACTAAGATTTGCCTGTACATCTTGGCAATGTCAGCAGTAAAACACACTTGATGTGTTCTACGAAGAACAACAGAATACAATTCTTGTTGGATGGTGGGACCAACCAACAGTATGTCATTGAGTGACAGTCCGTTAGATGTCTTTGCACTTCCGTCAAAGACTACTCTTGTGGAAGTAGTTGTGCTAGATGCCTTGAAAACAGGATGATGTGGCAAACAAAAACATGCCTGATCTGAAGTAGTGGGTTCAGCTGGCTGCATGTGGCCTAACTGCAAATACTCATGCATGAATGCATAATACTTCATCTTGAGTTCTTCATCCTTAGAAGGTCGTCTTTCAATCTGCAGAAATCTCTGTTCTGCCATTTTTCTGGATTTCCCAAGTTCTTTCGACTCCATCTTGAATGGAAGTCGCACAACAAATCTACCATCTTTTTGTCGTGTAGTATTTTCTGTGAAATGTTGTTCACAGCTCTTATGTTCAGGAGACAGTACGGGTTGTTCACACGATTCAAGAGTCCAGAATCGTTGCAACTGCTGGTCAATATTAACATCATCTCGGCAAAACAATGTTTGATGTGATTCATTTGTTGTAACAGCTGGTGTTTTACCAGCAACTGTCCAAGCCAAGACAGTTTCCTGTAATACAGGATAATTACCTGGTCTAGTATGTCTACCAGGGCAAAGCATTGCATAAAACAAATCTGCTCCAATTAAAATGTCAATGGAACCAGGCTGGTTAAATGTTTCATCTGCTAGCTGCAGATTCTTGGGAAAATTCCAGTCTGAAATATCCAGCCTAGTAGCTGGAGTGTTACCTGTGATACTAGATAACACGACACAATCCATTGTAGTGTGCCAGTCACTGTACCTAGACTTAATGTGTAGTGGTACCATGTGAAGTGCTTCAGTGTTAACATCACTAATACCCTGAAGGAAAGTGCGTTTCTTAAGCTTTGCTAGCTTCAAACGTTGCACAAGTCTCTCTGTGACAAAGTGAGACTGATATGTGCTATCCAGTAATGCTCTGCATGGTACATACTGGCCAAAACTGTTTTGTATTGCTGTAGCAAGCATTACATACGTACGTGGTTTCCTTTTGAATGCACAGTACGTATTAATATTTGTTTTTGAAGTACCATCTGGAGGGGACTCCCTTGATTGTGAATTTTGCTGCTTCTTGTCTTTCTGCTTGGAAGTGAAGCCCATGTGCAACAATGTGTGATGCTTCTTGTTGCACTTCTGACAAGCAAATGTTGAACACACATGTGAATGGTTGTATAGTTTCAAACAATTAAAACATAAGTGAGCTTGTCTCACAAATGTGTGACGTTGTTTGGGTTGCATCCCCAAAAATTTCTCGCACCTGAAGAGATAATGATTCCCTTGACAACATGGACATCCACCTTGTGTTACGATGTTAAAGCTTGCAGTTTGTTTGCTCACCTTTGATTTCTTGACAGCTTGTGAAGGTTTCCCTGCTTTTGAAGTATCAAACAATTCCAGGGCCTTGCATCTGTTTTCCAGGAATGTGAGAATGTCATCTAGTGATGCCATTTCTTGGTAGGATGCTGTCTTGAGCTCCCATGCCTTATGCGTTTCATCATCCAAGCTTTCTAACAACATATGATTTACAATTAATTCTTGCCACATCACATTCAATGATAATGCTTGTAATGCATTCCTGTGCATGTTAATATGATTAATTAGTAATCTCAGATTGTCTGAATTACCCTTTGAAACTGAAGGAAGTTGACCCAATTGCTTGATGTGCGTCATTGCAATCAACTTTTTGTTACTGTATCTGTCAGTAACTAACTGCCATGCAACATGAAAGTTCTCTGTTGTAACAGGCAAGTTCTCAATAAGTGACTTGGCTTCCCCTTGCAAAGAAGAAATGAGATAGTGATACCTCTGAATGTCAGATAATTGTTTATTATCTACGATAAGTGCCTGGAATGTATCACGAAAATGCTGCCAGTCACAAACCTTTCCACAAAAAGTTGGAAGTGTAATTGTTGGAAGTTTAACATGTGAATTGTTAAAACCACCTGAACAATTATGTTGACCTTCACTGTCTGAGTTAGACCTTGACCTTGGTGGGCTAACTGTTGTAAAAGTTCGCTGAACTTTGCTTGAACATAATAATATTGATTCTCAAATTGTTCACGATCAGCTGAGTGATCTGCGTCATCATAGCATTCCAGTTCTTGTTGAACTGTTTCATATTTAGACCAAATGTCTGCCAACTTATCCCTCCTCACTTTTAATTCATGAAACTTGTTTTCATGATTTTCTATGTATGTTTGTGTACGTGTCAGTTCACCCTTAATAACTGCACGTCTCTTTACTAGCATGGCTCGTCGTTCAGGATCCATGATAGGATAGGATAGAAATAAGACAGATAAATAGGAGTGATCTGACCTGCTTTGTCGTGTCACTCCTGTACCGCTGACAGCACACGTGGTGTGACGTCACTCGAAGTGCGATGTCTTGACGTCTCATTGTCCAGCACTCGCAGTGAAGTCTGGGTATGACGTGCCCAAGATGGCTTCCTGATCTCCTAGTTGACGGTAGCTTGCTTGTTGGAACAAAGAAGGCCAATGACGTAATCTACGGCGCTCGGTCTTAGCTGCTGCTGAGCCCGTTGTGCAAGACTGACGCGTGATGTATGACGTTACTACACTGCACTCCGCACAATGTTCCCGTATTTCCGATCAGCATAAAAGTATTTGTTTCCCAAATACAAATCAAACGTTCATTTATTTCAACGCAAACCAAATCCGGCCCGGAGGACCAATATGATGGCGTTTAACTTGTATAGCTTAACTATATCTGGCCCGGAGGACCAATATGGTGTCGCCCAACTTGCATAGGTTAACTAGATCCGGCCCAGAGGACCAATATGATGGCGCCCAACCTGCTTTAGTTAACTATGAGGTTTTGACCACCATGACGTCATTCATACAGGAAACACTTGTTGCTCCTATACGCATGAATAACTAAATAACTTGCCACTGGTTTGGTAATTAATTTTTAATTTTAATAAAACACTTTTGACCCTTTAATTTTACACTGATCACAATACTGCTCATTCTCTTCTTGTTACACTCACACTGTTCCAACAAGTATATACACACTTTATTAGTTCAGAGAACAAAAAACTATTGCCCTTATGGCCACTGTGTTATTGTAGAACACAATTATGATGAGTGTTGTGTTTTTGTACACTTAGTTAATGTGGTTAGTACACCACCCTTTGTGTTGCTGGCCTTGTGCCTTAACACGTCCTGCTCGCATGCAGGTACCACTCTGACTGTGCCCCAAGCCACGCTGTGTTTCCGCATCAAGGGCTTAGGGTGTTGCATCATGTGATGCTTGCAAGCTGGGCAGTGATGCAATCTTACGCAATCCCCGCCTGTACGTACATTCAAGTAAACCAACTATTAAGACAAAAGTCTTCTGCCGCCTTAACAAGGACTTTCCTGACAATCTTGATCCTGTTGTGTTTAATATACAAATATGGACAAAACAGAGAACACAATGTATGTTATTACTCTGGTGGCTTGTGGGGGAATCAAGAAATAAGCAGACAAGATATCTACCTGCCATGGCAAATATGTATAAAAATTTCCATGTAAAGTTTTAAAATAAAACATTTCCACCTCAAGGGTGCTGCTAGTTCCCAGGATCAAATCTGGAACAGGCGGGCTTAGCACAACCCCTCAAACAAGCCAAATTTGGGAAAAATAATTTTAATTGTGTGAATATGTGTGGAATTTCATATCTACATTGGACAACGTACTGTTTTTCCTGACTTACTAAACAATGAGACAGGTCACAGTAGTGTAAGAACTAATAAGCCTATTATCAACCAGGCATAATGTTACCATGGACAATTGATCTGAAGCCCTGATCTCTCAAGCAAGACATGCAGCAGATACCAGGAAAACATTACATCAAGATAAGCCATGCCTGGTGGAATAAAAAGGGATGCTAAAAGTGCAACTGTGTGTCTACAAGGCTGAACTGATGATCCTGAAGTGGAAAGACAAGAAAGACAACTGTTTCAAGTATAACCCATGACAAAAAATTGGTCTAACTCGGGTTCAAGACCGAGACATCCAAAGCCAAAATCAAATGAATGGTGAGAGGAGTGGATCTAAATGATGCCTACCTGATAGGCTATCACAGAAATACAAAGAGGCTAAAAATGTACCACCAGAAACACTTTTGTAATATGACATATAATGCCTCAATTGCTAACAGCTGTAAAAACCCAGAAGGCAAAATTACCACGTTGGTGTTTCAGTACACAGCAATCCCTCATCATATTCCAAATTTCTGCTTGAGGTAAAAACTCCTAACAGCAACAGTTAACTCCCATTCAAATATCAGTAAAAGCATTACATTTGTCCCATGAACTTGTCACTGGCCATAAACTGGTTCAGTTCAAGTACTTTTCCGATGCATTTTAGTAGCTTGGCATCAGACAATGCTACACATGGGATGGTATCCTCTTATAAAATAGCCCAGCTCAACTCCGAAAATATGCTTCAGTGCTATCCTCCTCCTGTTGCTTCCACGCATTCTCAAGGACACTGCTGCAGCTGCTACACAGTGTCTCCCCTTTTGCCTGACATAAAGCTGTGCAAACAGGCAAGCTAAGAACCTTGCAAAATACAGTAAAACTCTAATATTCATTGTCCCAGTTGGTTTGTATCAACTATGTGTGGAATTAATAACCGTCTACAGCCAACATTAATTTGTTTTATTAAAAATGAGAGTGACTAGTTTCGGTCCTTTTGGACTATCTTCAGGCTCTTTTCTTATCCTATTTTTTACAAATCTCTACATATATAAGTAGAAGGCCTTTTCTTTTACAAGTCAAATTTTAGAACATTATTGTGTTTCTGTAAAATTGTTGTAAAATAAGGTAAATAAACAATTTTTTGAATGGTTAAAATAATTTGTCGAAGAGGTTGTTTGTTGTATGACCGTAATGTTGTTATCTTCCCTGATTTTTCTCCTTGTCTTGGTTCATTATATATATGCATCGGTGTGTGTATCTAAGGTTCCATGGCCCTTTCTTCTATATAATTTTCTGTTATTTTCTTCATTCAGTTTTTACTTTTGGTTTTCTTCCTATCTTGGTTTTTTCGGCTTTCTGGGGAAGGTTTCTTCCCTTGGTTTTTTGTTGTCGTGGTGTTATTAAGTGGCGCTATTTATCTATTTGCACACTGATATTAAATGGTATGGTTGCTGTTCCATATAACCGGTTCTTACTACTGTGTTTGTCCTTGCGATTACAGTCATCTGACTGGCGTGCTTACTCTTATGTGTTAAAATTTGCATACTAAAATTTGATTTGTAAAAGAGAAGGCTTTCTACTTATATATGTAGAGATTTGTAAAAAAATAGGATAAGAAAACAGCCTGAAGATGGTCCAAAAGGACCGAAACTAGTCGCTCTCATTTTTAATAAAACAATAAATTAATGTTGGCTGTAGATGGTTATTAATTCCACACATACAGTAAAACTTGTTTAAGATGTCCCCGGTTAAGAAAATTTCCCACCTAAGAAGTCAGGATAAAAAACCACCAAAATTCTCCCATTTTATTAACATTACACGTTACCCTTTTAATACGTCCCTGCATAAGAAAATTTCCCACCTACGAAATAACAAATTTTACGACAAAACAAGTTTTTCTACACATTTAATACATTTTCTGTTTCAAAATCTTAAAGAATTTCCCTGAGTTTCCATTCGTTTTGTTTCCAAAACGCAGTGTTCAAATGGCGCAGTCAGTTCATATGGGTTAATCTCCAAGGTCACTTCTGCCACACATCACGCAGCAGAATGGCACAACCTCACGGCCAACTCGGGGGTGTTGTATTTCTTCCGCAATGCTGAGACTGCAGTCAGTCAGTCCCCACTACTCAGTATCTCACGACAACCGAAAAATTGTATCGGGCAGCCAGAAGCTGAACCCAGCTGTTCCGTGACCTGCATTTGCCTGCGTTTGGCAAGGCTGGCATGTGGCAGCTCACTTGCCACTTCAACTGCCTGGGACTTGGAGGAAACGAAGGCAACCAATAACATTTGAAGAAGTTTAGGCACACACTAGTCAAAGTGGCATGATGTTCCAGGCAGCAGTTTGACCCGAGATAAGTGGCTGGTCGACTGCGACAGCTTGTTTAAACGTAATTCATTGGCGGTAATATAAATGCGCTGTGGTGTAGCGTGATTGCGAAACATTTGTGGTGACTGTGTGCAGATAAGTTACACCAGCAATTCCAGAAAATAAATTCAAGACACTGCAGAGTTACTGAAAGTGACTGGAACTACTGATCATCCCTTATGGTCTACCTGAAAGCAAACCTATGGAATCTGAAGATGTACACTGCTCCTGTTTTTTAAAAAAGTGCAAGACAACCCACGCTTGAAAAATATTTCAAGGAAAAGTAAACATCTGGGATGAAATGTGAACTTGTGAATGAAAAGTCAGTGACAGTATAGGTAAAGGTGTAAATAAAACTGAATGAAAGGTTACAGACAAAATGGTTAAATGGTCAGAAATGAGTGAGAATATGTTAAGACAGCTGCAAATTGTACAATTTCAGCAGACATAAGTAATAAGTTCCACAAAAAAAAAAAAAAAATCTACCCTTTTAGGAAATTTCCTGCTTAAAAAGTAGGATTTTCTTGGAATTCTCAAAAATGTCTTACCAGGGTTTCACTGTATTTACCCACATGAAAGACAACCCTAATCTAAGATCCCCCCTCCCAAAATGTCTGCAAAGAAAAAACAGTCATTTCCACTTACTACACAAAGCATGTTGGATTCAATCTGCCTTCACCGATCAGTGTCACTGCATTCACAATCTTCCTCTCACACTCACTCCTAATATTCCCATCCTCTTCAGTCATTCCACAATATATCATCAGTCCCATCCATTCAATTGAATATATAGCACCTCTTAAACCACTTCATAGTCACTTCTGGGGAGATACAACACCCGCATGCCATGAGGTTGCGTCATTCCGATGTGTTAAGTTTGCAGATATGACCTTGGAGATTAACCTACACGAACTGACTGCGCCATTTGAACGCTGTATTTTGGAAAAAATGAAAAAATTAATTTAAATTTTATGTATGGGTGACATACATAAAAGTACATGTGTGCTCTCTGACAACTACTCTTTCATTCAATGCTTTCTTCATAAATGTATCATTACAAGTAGCTCAGAAATTAAGGCAAGCAGAAGTCCTGAAGAATTTAAGAAATCCTTTACACATTTCAATGTTCACGAACATAAAGTAGTGAGGTAAATGTGGAAACACACCACTAAATTGATGAGAGCAGAATTAATATGAAATAATATTGTAGTAAGCAGATGTCAAGTTCAATACAGAATTACAAAATAACACACTTTTTAGGCTTACCATTTTAAGATGCTTTCCTGTTAAGCACGACTCAATGAATTTCACTGTACACACGCTCCCCAACTTGCACAACACCACTGACTTACAAACCCCTCATTACTATAACCATGAAACAAATGGTACACCCTGCAAGTGGTCAACGCAATCTGCATGCAAATGCAATGTTATGTCTGGTCCCTGTTCATTTTTGCCAGTTTACTGTGATGCAGTACACAGTACCGTATCAGGGTGTCTGATCTGAATTATGTTTGCCTATACATTATTTTTTCTTCTGTGCCACATGGCAAGTAAGAGGAAAAGTGAAACTGATAAAAATGGCAATAAAAGAATATAAAGAGATTCAGAAATGAAAATAACAGCTCAGCCACAGTATGTAATCTATGCAGTCAACGCATACATGCAAGGCATTTCTAATTTATGCCAGCTCATGATGTGGTTGTCAAAACAGAACCCTGCTGTTAAGTCAGGGGGCATCTACAATTCAAATCCATACTCACTCAATGTCATCCCTGTGATTTCCCCAGTTGTGGGCTCCTCCACCATCACGCTTGTCAACTGGTTTCACACCACTGTAATTAGGATGACTATTTTGGATTACAATTATCTGTCACTTGAATTCCAACATGCAGCATGCGAGGCAAAAATACAAACACTGCCCCACGACCAACAACATTCAATGACTTATTTTCACTTCCTGTAATTTAAATTATAACTGCTCCAACAACTATAAACTTATTTCTGATATAAGAGTTGAAGATGAAAAATTTGGCAAACAAAAACTTGTCATTTCCTATTGAAGACCTAAGACATTATAAAGCATAATCCACAATCTTGCCAACACGTGCAGTAGCCATAGCCATTACAGTAATGTGCAATTATTACGGCCAACTTCTGCCTGCAATTCAAACCCTCATTCCATACCTTCTTTCTAATTATCAGTAAATTTTAATAAGCTGAGTGTTACCTGTTCTGTAAAGTTCTAGTGTGATACTGACAAGCAGAACCATGTCCTGGAGGGAGAACAGGTACTTAACAATTAGTAATAAAATTAAAACAGCAGGTCTGTTTTCAATGAATAATACAATAGTGTTATTCCATACCCCACAACAATCACACGGATCCAACTACTGACTTCAAATCCTTCCACATATTTAACCCCCATCCAGCACTAACTGTAAAATACTGTTTGATATCAGACTTATTCAAAAAATTAGAAATACTGAAGGCAATTCAATTCAACCCATTTCCCTCGATGCTGAAAGTCAATAAATACATAAGGTCAGGATTTTACACAAAAAATTACTCATCGAAGTTTGTATTATCAGTAAAACCGCACCACCCAAAATCACAGAGTTCAGGCAAGCAACGAAAACATGTGACTTATCAGGTTCATACCTGCAATAAGACTGAGATAATTTTTGTTGTGATTTATGTACGAATATGTCTGATGTGCAAAATGTTATAACTATGTACAATGAAATCTACTAACTGTTCTCCTGTGCATCATTTTCCAAAAAGTATCATACAATTAGTTGGCTGCACTGTTCCTTGAAGTGTTGTCTTACCATGTGAATTGTTCATAATTCCTTATCCTGAAATCACATTATGAATGATCGTACTGACAGAAAATAATGAAAGTAATGTGCTGTTTTTGGAACACAGCAGTGGTAACCTGCTCATACTAGTAGGGCCATTATAGTTGTAACAGTACTTATAAAATGTTGTCATGCCTTGGCCAAGTGAGGAATGGACGAAGAGTAACAGCGGTGAGAAACGGGCCGAAAATATAGGATGGGAAACCCGAAAATAATGTTCTGCAGTTGTTAGTATTCTCACATCATAAAATTTGCTTTACCTTGCTGACTTCACCATTTAACAGCTGCATGACTTAGTGTCATTCGTGCTATTTGTTACTACTTCTCGTTATTCCCGTTTTCCTGTTATTACTTCTTGTGAATAAACCCTACATAAAGCTGGCCATGTCACTGTCTCTGAAGTCACGACACTTCGCAAAAAAACTGATCCTCAGTGAAAAAGCAGAGACAAATCTGTGAAGTGGTTCAACATTAACAAAGACTCAGATTAGCATCAGCAACACTGCCTACACTGTTGCAAAGAACGGAAGCTCCAAGAACAAGCCAACAAATGACTCATGTGGACTCTACTTCCTGCAAGCTTATGAGACTACCCTGTTGGTTTTGTACCAGACCATGCAGACATGAAGTATTCCTACTAATGACATGTTACATATGCCAAAAAGACGGTTAACAGAATGCAACCTCAAACATGAAACACATAGATGACACAGGCCCCTTCTGTAACTGCCACCCAGACCAAATGCTGACAGGGAAAGGCCAGGTCTGTAATGAGGACCAAGTGCCAAGAAGATGACAAGTGCTACTCATGTGCCGTGACGAGACTGCAGATCCTGATAGGAAAATCAGTGAAAACACATTTTAAAAACACACAAACAAATCCTGTATTACACAGCCATTTTATGGAGTTTATAAAGATACCGGATGCCTTCATGGTGCGCAGTGTAGAAACATTTGATGTTTATGGCCAACTGTGCTGCTTATCCACAACACATGCCATTTCCAAGGAACATAAAGTTACGTATTATCTACCCGGGGCGTGAGTGGCTACCGGGCACGTCGGCGGGTGGCGGATAGCCGGGGGCCTGCCCTTGTGGCAGGTCTGTCTCTGAATTAAATAGGAGACCGTGGACCAACTCCCCAACCCCAAGGTGTTATGTGTGGCTTGCCTTAATCCGTGCTGAAGGGGTGAATGGCACATGGGTAATGTGTTCTTAACGGAGCCTCTGGGAAACCAGGCGAAATCCCGGAGTATGTAGCCTTGCGCTGGCATAGGGAGCTCTGTCAGTGTTGACTTTTATTTCTCCCGTACTCGTGGGACCAAAATGAACACGAATATTTCTGAACCTAAACAAGGAGCAGCTGGTACTGCAGACTTGTTACAACAACCCCAAGTGGAGGTCACAGACATAAAGTCTTCTGTTGCTTCTTCAGATGAGGAGAGATTGGCTGCAGGCATCTCTACGATTGGACTGCAAACCAAGAGACTCTCTGGAGCACAGCGGAAAAGGCTTACTAACGAGAGGAAGATGAAGGAGGGAACTTGGACGGAGAAGAAGCCTCCAAGAAAAACTCCTTTGTCTCAGGAGAAGGGTGCCGGGAGGAGTAGTGGGGGTGTTGAAAGACCCCACTCTGACTCGAGCACTCCATCTTTGGAAACACAGCAACCTAAAAAACCCAGGAGCACCCAATTGCAGACTGGGTCGTACAAGGAAGCTGTTGCTGGTATTAAGATGGCAGTTACTCACAGACGCCATCCAGAGGTTACACTGGATCAGACCCAAGTTGACCTGATTCAGGCAAAACTTCTATCAGCTGTGGATGAGAACCCTGCAGGGGAGGCTCCTCCACAGTTTTTACACTCTAAATTTGCACAGGGTGTATTTTGGATCACCTGTGCAAATGAACATTCAAAGATTTGGTTAATGCGGACGATCAGCGGACTTGGGGAGTTGTGGGAGGGAGCGGAGCTGACTGTAGTCGACTCCAAAGACCTCCCAAAAAGACCCAGGGTGCTTGTTCGTATACCGGATACTTCTGAAGTTACAACTGTCATAAAGCGACTCAGGATTCAAAATCCTGAGCTAAAAATGGCAGATTGGACTGTTATGAGTCGCAAAGTCACAGAGAAGGAGCAAACACTGGCCTTCTCCATTGACCCTGACTCTTTCAACGCCCTCACTCGTTCAAATTTCAAGGCCTTCTGGGGAATGGGGAGAGTTGTCTTCCGGACCCTGAAGGGGGAAAAGAAAAAGTCGGAGGCTGAGAGTACTGCAAGTGAACCTCCACCACAGTAGGGCGGCCTCGGCAGCCCTCTGTGTCGCTATGAGGAATTGCGATGTTGCCCTCATACAGGAACCTTGGACCTATATGGGGGATATTAAAGGTCTAAAGGAGGTGGGAGGAGAACTAATTTATAGTAGATCCACTCAGAATCCCAGGACCTGCATCTTAGTCAAGAAAGACTTCCGGGTACTGCCGTTGATGCATCACTGTTCCAGGGACCTCACGGCGGTTAAAATTAAAACGTCATGTAGTGTAGGGCCGAGGGAGATTATTCTCGGATCGGCCTATCTTCCATACGATGACGTTGGACCCCCACCCCCCTGGGAGTTTGAGAAGCTGGTGACGGGTTGTAGGGCGGAAGGAACTCACCTGATCATCGGCTGTGATGCAAATGCGCATCACACCTCCTGGGGAAGCACAAACGTCAATAACAGAGGTGAGTCCCTGTTTAATTACATTATGGCTAATGGATTGGACATAATGAATAAAGGTAACAGACCTACCTTTGTTATATCTAATAGGCAGGAAGTTATCGATATCACAATTGCCACTTTTTATGCTAGCAATTTTATCAAAGACTGGCATGTAACTGAGGAAGTAAGTTGTTCTGACCACAGATACATCCGGTTTACTGTTACGGGTATTGACCGTTTAGTTGAATTCTATCGAAATCCACGCAGGACCGATTGGGAATCCTTCAGAAATGACCTGTCGGGGGGATTGCGTGAGATAACAGACAGAGTTACCAATTTTACAGACCTGGAAACTGCTGCAAAGCAATTTCAGGATGTTATTATTTCTGCTTATAATGAAAACTGTCCTTCCACTGTGAGGCGGAACAACAGGAATTTATCCTGGTGGAATAAGGACCTTGCGGAGAGAAGAAGGAAAGTACGTAGGCTGTTTAATGCGGCAAAGAAGTCAGGGAATTGGACTGACTATAAAAGAAACCTAACAGATTATAACAAAGCACTTAGACGGGCCAAGAGAGAGTCACGGAGGAGACACTGTGAGGAGATTGAGATGGCTCCAGAATGTGCCAGACTCCAGAGGGTTCTCTCAAAGGATAGGCAGAGTGCAGTCAGCTCTCTCCAACTTGAAAATGGAGAATATACAACAACAGAGGAAGAGACTCTGGAGGAGTTACTCCGGGTCCATTTCCCGGGTTCTGAAATAACTGTGGAACCTCCTGGAGGCTGGGACGGTCTTGAACTGGAGTATCCGAAATGGAAAGGATCCAGGGGGGACTGGGCGGTTTCAAGGAGGGTAATTAATTATGACAAATTGAAATGGGCTGTTTTCTCATTTCAACCTTACAAATCCCCAGGCATTGATGGAATAATGCCCGTCATGCTACAGCAGGGTTTTGAACTGCTTGGGGGGAAACTTATGATGTTGCTAAGAGCCAGTCTGGCCTTAGGTTACATTCCTATGAGCTGGAGGCACATCAGGGTGGTATTTATACCAAAACCTGGGAAACAATTGTCCCAGGCGAAGTCCCTGAGACCCATCAGTCTCATGTCATTTATACTCAAGACACTTGAGAAACTACTTGATAGATATATCAGGGGAGGTGTCCTGGTTGAAAAACCACTTCACCAGAACCAGTTTGCCTACAGGGCAGGTATGTCTACAGAAACAGCTCTCTTCCAGGTTGTTCATAGACTGGAAAAGTCTTTGAATCATAAAGAGATTGCGTTGGGTGCCTTCCTGGATATTGAGGGGGCATTTGACAACACCTCTTTCAATGCAATTACGACGGCTGCTAGAGAGCGTGGACTTGAGGAAACCTGTTGTAGGTGGATCGGATCCATGCTTGAAAGCAGACTCGTACACACTTCCCTTATGGGCAGCAGCTTGACTGCTAAAGTAGTAGGAGGATGTCCACAGGGTGGAGTCTTGTCTCCCCTTTTGTGGAACCTGGTTGTTGATAGGCTTTTGACTACCACAAATGACCTAGGCTTTTGTACATTTGGCTATGCTGATGACATTGTCATCATAGTCCAGGGTAAATTTGCACACACAGTCAGGGAGCTTATGCAAGATGCCCTGAATGTGGTGGTTCAATGGGCTGTTAAAGAGGGTCTAAATATTAGCCCTCACAAAACAGCTATAGTTCCTTTTACCAATAGAAGGAAAATAGAGGACCTTGGACCTCTTATACTTCATGGCAAGGAACTCAAAATGCTGGGAGAGGTCAAGTATTTGGGAGTGATTTTAGACTCCAGACTTACCTGGAACCAACATTTGCAGAAAATAATTAAAAAAGCACAAACCACCTTTGCGGTAGTTAGACGCATGTGTGGTAAAAAATGGGGTCTCAGGCCTAGTATGGTGCACTGGATCTATACTAGGGTAATCAGACCATCCATATTTTATGCTGCCTTGGTTTGGTGGCCCAAGGTTATGCAAAAAACCACTAAGGTTCAATTAGGCAGGATTCAAAGAATGGCCTGTCTAGCCATCACGGGGGCTATGAAATCGACCCCCACTGCAGCAATGGAGGTGCTTCTGAATCTGACTCCGCTGGATCTGTTGATCATGGCGGAGGCGAGGATGGCACTCTATAGGCTGCAGACATTAAAGCAACCAACTGTCCCTAAAACAGTATCAGGTTTGCTATCCATCTGGAAGAATGTGGGGGACCCTATATTGGATATGGGGTCGGACTACATCATTCCAGTCTATTATTACTCCAAAATCTTCAGAGTCATTATAGACCGGGATTATTGGAAAAATAGAGACCCAGTGCTCCCGGAGGATGCTTTGATCTGGTTTACTGACGGCTCAAAGACTGCCTCAGGGACAGGGTCTGGTATTTCAGGCATAAGACCAAAAAGAAACCTTAGCTTCTCTTTGGGTAAACATGCCACTGTTTTTCAAACTGAAATATATGCCATTCTTCAATGTGCATGTGAGAATATAAGAAGGGCTTATAAACATAAGCGGATTCTTATTTTTTCTGACAGCCAGGCTGCACTTAGGGCACTTAGTAGCCCGAAAGTGACCTCGGGACTGGTTGCAGAATGTTTAGATGCCCTCTCTGCACTGGCTTGCCTGAATGAGGTAACCCTCAGTTGGGTGCCAGGGCACTGTGGTATTCCTGGAAATGAGGAAGCTGATAGGCTTGCTAGACAAGTGTCAGCTATACCGTTACTTGGTCCAGAGCCGGCTCTTGGAATACCTAGGTGTTCGGCAAGAGAAGCAGTTAAAAACTGGACTGAGTGTCAACATTATAACGTCTGGAAAGACTTGCCAGGACAGAGACATGGCAAACTTTTCATAGAAAGGCCATGAAAGAGAAGAGCTGATGACCTGCTCAAATTGAATAGGCATCAACTAAAAACGGCGGTGGCGGTCCTCACGGGACATGCTCCTGTGAGGAGGCACCTGCATATTATGGGCCTGTTTGATGGAGATCCAACTTGCAGATTTTGCGGGATGGAGTCTGAAACAGTGCAGCATATTATGCGCTACTGTGAAGCATTGGCACGTCAGCGCTATAATGTTTTTGGGAAGCTGTCTGCTGAACCAAAAGATATAAGCTCAGCTTCAGTAAGGGACCTTTGCCTCTATATAAGAGGCACAGGGTTATTGAACCTGTGCTGAATGGAGTGTTTAGGGCTGCACAATAAGCCTAAGGCTGAGGTGCATCTGGGGCATAAGCTGACGGGCCCTAAAGAAGTAGAAGTAGAAGTAGTAGTACGTATTATCTACCATCTACCAACTACAGAAGTATGTTACAACTTCTTGATTTGGGCATCATAAATTGTTTCAACCAGGGCTGTGGAGTTGGAGTTGGAAGGAATTGTAGGTGGGGTCAGAGTCAGTAAAACTGTACCGACTCTGACTCAGACTTCAATTTAAAATCTTAACTAGATACTCCAAATTCAGAGCCCTGATATCTACAGTAACCATCAGACTTACACTTAAATATAGGTTATAAGTCAAAAAAGTAGCCTGATGATTCACGTGGTGGTGACAAAATGTCTTATAGGTTTACCATTATTAATACATATTGAGATTTTATGAAGGAGTCAGGGAGTTTTAAAAATTGAGGAGGAGTCAAAAGTTTTGTGTGCTGACTCCACGGCACTGGTTTCAAGCAACTGTACAGAAAGCACCTAGTACCAAGACTGTGCTTAACGGACTCACAAAAGGGCATCGCAATAAAAGCAATCTCTTGCAATACATTTCACAACAGTGGCTTCACACCAAGTCAGTCAGCAAGTGTGAACTGTTTTCATAAGCACAGCCAATGACATCAACTTAACACGCAAACAGGCCTTCCACCAGAACTGGATTTGGCTAGGCTCAGAAGGATGGCGACTTCAGTTCTTACATACATATGCAGACAATGAGCTGCCACCCGTGGTGTTTCCAGCACTGCAGAGCTGTGACGACTGTGAGGGTGGTGGAAACAGAGAGGCAGAGGGAGAGGAATGTGATGCAGAAACAATGCTGTTCTTTACTGAAGCCACACTAGTTACAAAACTGTTAAAAACTATTCTTTTAGACACACTGCATTGGCAAGTATGACAAACAACTTTTTAAACACATAATTCCAACTAAATGGTTGTCATTTATAGATTTCTTTGGAAAAAAGCAATCTGCACACAGTTACCAAGGCACTTTTCTACTTGTTCATTATTTCTGCAGGCCTAAGTGCAAAATGTCTATTTTTTTGCCTTCTCATGTTTCTGACAGATTTAAAGCTTTTGCGCAGCTGGGGGATTTCCCCTAGTTACCAGTTTTTTTTTGTTCTCAGTTCAGGTACAATGGACAGCAGTTTCCCAGTACACAGATGAAATAATACCAACTCTGTTCAATGGTGGTACCATTTACCTCAGAGTACAACAAGGTCAGCACATGTTCTGTGTAAAAACCATTAATGCCCTACTGTCATGTCACATTGTAATACGTACATACTGGAAATCTATGACCTATGGTTTTTTCATATCTGCAAAATAAGTGTGTTCACACTTCCCTGTAGGCAACATTTTACTCTGCCAACCTGCTTAAAATTTCTTCTGATTGTTGGATTGGTTCTGGTTGAATAAATTTTGCACCATATGCAGAAATCTGACTTAGGGGTCTCTTAATTTTTTTTGCATTTTAGTCTGAAATTCTAAAAATGTTATGGTATTCTAAATGAAAGTGGACTGTTCATATGAATAGTCAAGACACTAATTTAGATCACTTACGTTTTATCAGATCCTGACTGACGATCAAATTCCCGTTTGCCACGATTGTCATACCCACGACCAGTACCTCTGCTACCACGGCCTACACGGCCAAGACCTCGTCCTGAACCGCGACCTCTCTGGCGAACGTCACTTTCCGATCGAGGACCATCACGATCTCTCGACTCTCTGTTGAAACAAAACATATTTAACATTAAAAGTTTAGCTCATATGTAAAAGAAATTAGATACAAGAATATTTATAACTGTACTACCAACATAAAACAAAGTACACCAAAGACACTTTGTGACACACTAACATAGCACACTTCACAAATGTGGTCAAACAGAAGTCCAAATAAACCTGACAAACTTGACAAACCAATTAAACTACCACCAACGTGAACTCAGGAATTTCAACATACTGCTTTTCCTGTTACATGTGGATAAGAATATACAATACTATTTTCACTCATGTTGGAAATATTAACCCTTCAAAGACGAAATTTTATCTGTTCTATACAAGGACTCATTGCGTACTGCGCAGTAAAAACTCTCCACAATGGTTATACAAAACCAATCTGTTAACGCCGTATAAGGCAAAAGTCACTGTTTGTTCTGAGATCCATACACAACACTTAAACACAATGTGAGCACCATGCAGAATTTTTTAATGTTAAACCTGGCGGTACGTAAAGTAACCGCTAGGCTTTAAAAGGTTAAACAATGTGCTGTCACAATGCGAGAAAGCACAAGTAAGGTCCATGTATCCAGAATATATTCATGTGTTTTACATTTCAAGTACACTTAATAAATACCACACCTATCAACTAGATGACATCAGATAAATATCCCTAAACCTAGCTAAGAACAGAATGTTACGGAAACATCTCTCTGCCAAGAGGCACATACCAATTTTAATTTCGCGTCACATCAAAACTTCAATGACCACTTTTCCTACATACAATAAAGAAACAAGCCCCGTTCAATGAATGTTAACAAAACTGGACTGTATAGCCTGTATATCATGAGAATGTGGTTTCATTAGTGAATAAAATGCTGATTCTCATTTAAACATCATTATTTAAAACAGCACAATTAGTGGCATGTACAGTGACATGCCATTCATACAAACCCAAGGTAAAAAACCATAAATGTTATAATTTTGTCATTTTTGTATTTAACATACTTGATTCAGTAAAAACTACCCATTTTGAACAATATCACCCCCCCTCCCCAAAATAAAAATCTACTCTGCTGTGCACTTACATAGCAAGGCTCAAAACAATGCCATAAAAGTATCGCACTTCATAACTACACCACAAGCATGTGTCAAGTCAGGAAGTCTTTGCATTCAAGTTCACACTGGTTTAGTGATTTTCAAAGCAAACATCTTGTAACATGTCACACAATGACAGGCATGTCCATCCTTCACTTTCTAGCAAAACACACTGCACAAGGGATGTTGAGAAATCATGAGTGACAATGAGGATGAGATTGAAAGCCATTTCACAGAAAATGTATTGACATTTCAAAGAAAACTGCTGCCTCCATCTTCTAGGTAGAAGGGAAAGCTGCACTAGAAAAATCAGATTAAGATACACACATACTGAAGGACACGGTTATACAGGAAAACCAAAGTAACTGAGATGAGATTGTGTACCAGTATTTCCAAAATGATCAAAGGACATGTACTGTCCTATAGTCAAAGAATCCAATGACAAAGCTGGAGACAAAAAAGGATATTCAAGAAAAGTAAAGGTGTGGGGGAGGGTGCAAGGGGACATGACAATGCACAAGTCTCACTGGAACTGACATATCAAATAACACTATGTGATTGTGGTTCTTTCACACCATTGACTTTGCACAAATACAAATTGGTTTTCTATTTTCCATCACTTAACTAACCACTCCCCTTCCTTATACCTTCCACCTCTGCATACACCACATCAGATAATTTTTCTCTGAGATAAAGATGTGTTAAATGATTTCTGGTCACCTTCCCTTTAGTTGAATGTGTGTAGCTTCTTGTCAACTGCCCCAGACACCTTCAGGGTGCAGTAATTACACACAGAAACAACTTTACCTTTACACAATGACAGGAATTTAGGAGCTGCATTCAGGAAACAGATGCAACAATTTTTGTCACCACTCAGCATTTCCAAAGAAAACAGCAAGTACAGGTTGCCCTTGTTTTATGGCTTGTGTTCCTGGCAAAGTGGGCATAAATCAAATATGATACCCCTGTAACAGATAATGGAACAGGGATATGTTTGGGGCAGTCACACCAGCGACAGCCTCTTCAAATATGGTACATATACATACACTTTATTATTATTATTATTTGTTATGACCTCTATGCAGGGTATTTACCGTTACATGCCTCAAACAAACCATGTTTCTAGGGTATATAGTGTTGCAGCTATTCTGTACTAACAACTTATGGTACATGTAATATCAGTCCCCATGTTGAATGTTTAGTACTTTTACATTAGCACTTCCTGACATATGTGTGCAGTGTCCAATATGGTTTTCTTTTATTGTTCCTTGATTTCATGCTTTCCCAGTATGTTGCTCAGGTATTTTCTGAATGATCTTGAAGTGGTTCCCATTGCTCCTATTATTACTGATATCACTTTTGCTTTTAAATTCCACATGTGCCGTATTTCTGTTCTAAGGTCTTTGTATTTTAGAATCTTCTCAGCTCCTCTCTTGACCACATGTCTGTCACCTGAATTTGCAACAGCTATTAACATACGTTCTTTTTTCATTACCATGGATTATCCTGCTTGGTTTATTGTTAGGGATTGTTCTGTTGGTTTGCACTTGATTCCATAATATGGTTACCTTACCTTCATGACTTCTTTAAACTAATTTTGGTACATGCTCATACCAGTGTTCACTGTCTAATTTTACTCCTATTTCCTTGTATACACATGTTAAAGTGAAGTGGAGCGCACACCCTGTCTCTTGCCAATACTGGGCATGCTGATATATGTGGTCTACTGCTTCATCACATTGTTGACATGGTCTGCACTTGCTACATGTTTCTGTTTGTAATATTTTTGTTGCATGATATTTTTTTTGTAATGCCTGATCTTGTGTTGCTATTACATCACTTTCAGTTTCTGCTTTCAAAACTCCTCTCAACAGCCACACGAACATGTTTTCTTCACTGATAAGCTGCCTATCTAATCTAGTGTTCAGGCATTACTTTGCTTTCCAGCTGCTTCTTTAAGGACTCTCCTAAATAATGCTTTTGTGTGTTGTATGCCTTCCTTTTTTGTGTCATTAATTTCACCGGTTTAATTCTCCTACAACCTTTGTTGTTGTTTTAATTGTTGGATTCATATTTTATTGACTGCTTTGGTGGCTTTTAACAGTATTTACCAACTGGCCTTCCTTATATTTTGTGTTAAAATATTCTGCAATACTGACTATCTATGCTTTGAATATATGTAACTTTAATTTGTAACAAGCCTCTTCCTCCTCCTTTTTACAGCCTCTATCAGCTTTTGGGTGATGACTTTTATACACTGTTGGCATCTTTCTAATTTTCCTGTCAATTTCTTTTTATTTCTTCTACTCTCCAATTTATTATACCAAAACTGTATTTTAATACTGGGATAGCTAATGCTCCAACTGCTGTAATTTTCTTCTTGGCATTCAACTCTCATTTCAGAATCATTCTGAATTCCCTCGTGCATTCCTTCGTCAATCGTCTTTAATTTGCTGATGCTGTATACCTTCACCTTCCTCAATCTCTACATACGTGTTATGTTTTTACCTGTTTTAGCTCCAGCTACAAGTTCTAACTCCAAAAATTTGATTATCCAACTATCAGGCACACTGTAAAAACTTTCTAATACTCTATCCACGCTACACACAAAGTTTCGTTCCCGTAATATTGCTTTTGTTTCTCTGCAGTTCTGTTCTTTGGGAATCAGGTTTTTGTCATTGATATACTTCTGCACTCGTCTGCTTATTATACATGTAATGGCCTTGTATACTACGTACAAATATAAAGTCTTCTATATTGTATGCAGAAGGGTTACAGGTGTATAATTCTTTGGTCTCTGTGTTTTCATTTTTTGGAATAAGAACTGTTATTCCTGCTGTTAGCCACTCCCGTATTTGATCTTCTGCGATTAGTTTGCTAGAATGTCTTACTAAAAATCTGTGTGTTGCTGTTAAGTTGCTTAAACCACAAATATGTTATTTGGTCTCTCCCAGAAGCTTTCCAATTTAACAATGTCTTAATACCACACTGTCACCCCTTTGCAGATACTGGGCTCCATTCCATACTTAGATTTTGTGGGCACTGGTTTTTAATTCAGTAGGCTTCTTCATTATATTGGACCCTTTTCCCATATCTTTCTTTCTGTAAGTTCTCGATTTCTTATTTGGTTGCTGCACTTTCCACACTGGTATTTTTCTTCCCAAGAAGGTTGTAGGATTTCTTGCAGTCTGTTCCAAACATTTTGTTTTGGAAGAACTGGTTTTGTCTTTTACTGCAACTAGACAATCGTGTCTTTGATATTTTTTGTTTAAGTTCTTCAATCACTTGATCCCAATTTTGCTTCTTCTCCATATTACAGTTCCTAAGCCCTTCTTTTTCATATTCTGTACCTTGATCTCATCTCTTTTTATTACTGCGAGAGGTAACAGTTCTTTCCTGATACCATTATATTATCCTGTATTTGCACAAGTCACAGGGGTTTTTCTGGACTCTGTGTTTCTGACTTATAGCTTCCTTTTCCATTTACTTCTGTAATAACTGTTGCTCCTGCATAAATGAGGTAGTTTATCACAGTAAGATTCACATTTTTATCTTCTAGCATTTCTGCCATTGCTTCACCAGCAGTTTTCACTCTTTCCTTTACTGTAAATATATTCTGGAGCTTCTCCAGTCTTGGTCTTTTGTCAATTTCTGTTTGTGTCACCTGATATGTACTTTCAGCTTCTTTTAATTTATTAATATCATTCCTCACTTCAGTTCACTTAGTCAAACCTCTTCCACCAGTAGGTATAAAGGTTAATATCATTCCTTTGTTGATGATTTTCCATTTCTTCTTCCATTCTGGTGCTGAGTTATGCCTCTGCTCCCCAGCGATCATGGTACACGATCATCCTAACTGTTCTTCCTCACTTTCATTTAAATTACTTATCTGACTTCCTTGCAACTGCTTCTTTATTTCTTCAATATCCATCTCAGTAACCTTTTCGTTCTTCATCATATAGCTTTTCTGGTTCATGGGTTTCTTTGCATCCACGTACATTCTGCATTTCTTTGTCTCCAAACTTCATACACCTTGTAGTTTACCACTACTGCCGCCGCCGCCACCACCACCGACAGTGATGTAGAAATAAACAATATTCACTTTAGTCTATGTAAACTCATGTGCACTTCTGTTAATTGTTGGCACACAAGGCTCGAAGAAGCTGGTGCTGCTGGTGGAAGTTGTGTTAAAGAGATGGAGGAGATCAATGTCAGATGACAATGAGGTAGGTGATGGTGATGGTACAACTAATAAAACAAATGGTGTCAAAACGGAGTAAAACAAGGGCAGCCTGGACTAGCATAGTCTGCTGTACATTTCCACATTCTTTATGTAGTTGAATTGACACTTGTTTTTTGGATACCTTCTTCTGTTCTTGCTCTGGTTTTCCTTGAAATACATGTGTCTTGTAGAACAAAGGCTTTCCATATGTACCTATGAATGTTTCCAAAACAGGACACCATGTAAGTTTAAACCTGTCACTTCATCAAAAATTTCTAAGTGGTACAATACAGGTATCCCCCTGACTTAGACAATTAATGCTTTCCCAACACTTGTTACATAAATCTAAAATTTTGCTCATTTTCATCACCCTCCTGGTCTCACAGCCTTAAATTTTCACTGAAAAACACTCTTTTGACACTTACAAATCCTGTATTTTTGCTTCAGACCAATAAGACAATTTCTTGCCAACAATAAAGCAAATTTAACTAAGAAACTAATACAAAATCATATTAATATGAATTCACATAAGCCGGGGGGATACCTGTACAAACAAACCTATTGAAGTCTGCAGCTGCAGTAGGCGGTCTGTCCTCACGATTGCGCCTGTTGTTCCTTTCCTCACGAGACTCGCCGGCAAATTTCACATTGCGCTCAGGACGGTCAGCAGATCGCTGGGTGGTTTTCTTGTTACTGTCTGGAAATACCATTTTCAGAATAAGTTAATGACTTACATCAATTTACTATTAATTACAGAAAAATTCAAAGCACAAGCACAACACTAAGAACATTAACAGAAGTAACATACAAAGTCCTTTACTGTGTAACCTTAATTACCATTCCAGCTTTATGGAAGTTCAAAATGCATGAAAAATTCTGAATGCCCACCACCAAAAACAAAAGCACTGTGATTATGAACACATTACACTCTGCAGTTTAAATGTAATTCAGTTCAACTCTCCTGCAGTCATTTGTTTCAAGCTTTGTTAGTACTGCCACCTGAGTGGCCAATACAAAATCAGTCACCCAAATGCAAGGTGAGCAAAATATATAAAAAAATTTTATAACAATAAAGGAAATGTACATACAACATAACATTATGGCATGTTAACAAAATGTGTATACCCAGTCGGCTATCCTAACACCCTAATACCATTTCACTTGAGTTTACGTTGCTGGTGACCATCAGTTCTTGGTATTATTGTCAAGCAAAATACTGTTGCCATGGAAACTCAACTGCTTCCTTTGTACTGTAGGTCTACATGTAACTATCAACAACATAAGTGTTGAATGCACCATCAAAATAACACTGTACTTTGTAGTTTCACTGCTCAGCTAAAAAAGTTCCATAATGTTTATTCTTCCTTGACTATCCTAACAGCCTGATACTATTACTTCAATGTAAGAGTGATTTTACAGGAAATTTAAGTTGCTTGCAGCAATAAAATGTATTTAGGTCTTCATGTAAGTTCCCGATTTTTTTGTCCAACTTTAATAAAACCTACACGTTCAAAACAGATTTCTATAGTTGCAGATATCAAATTGCACTAAAATCTGTCCAGTGGGAGCTGGGCTGATACACGTGGTCAGATGGGCTGATATGACAAAGCTGATGCAACCATCTTCATGAGAATGCAAACATAACTAACAAACCAACTCATGTGTCCTTTTCTTTGCAGTACAGTTCTCTATTCACTACAGACACACTCCTGAACATGAAACTAGATTTTAAACAATAAAGGAAACGTATGCACAAGGTAACATTGGTGGCGTTTGGTCTTTGCTCTCCTCACTGCAAATGTCGAGCCATTTTTCTTGTGGTGACATGACAGCCAAATATAAAGTGTTGCCATGGACACACAATGCATTCTTCTGTACTGTTAAGCTACATGTCACTGTCTACAACATGCAATATTAAAAGTGTTACCATAGGAACACACCAGTTCCCTTTGGTATGGTTCAGCCACATATGCTGTCTACATGAAACATACTTTGGCCTTCACATAAATTGCCCAATACAAAATTCCAAGAAAATCCACGTAGTGGAAGCCGAGTTGGTATGCACAGTCAGGCGCAACAAAAAAGCTAACAGGCACTTCTTGGAATTTTGCAAACATGCCTCAAAATTCCTTAAGATGGGAATCCACACAAGAAAAATATCAAGTTTTTACACTGTACAGTGTTTATAAAAGAAAGCTGCTACTTGGATGATGTTCAAACAACAGTACAGATTCAACACAAACTTCTGTCAATGTGCGGATAAAGTGTAAATCAGCATAACAGTAGATCTCATATTGACCAACTAATGCACAAGAAAAGTGACATGTATAAAATGTATTTAAGAACCCCTACATACGTTTCAGGAAGCAAGTTGCCATCTTCAGGTTTTTTTTTGGCAGAAAGCTACGAAAACACTACATTATGCCGTACTCCATGAAAAATTCGTACTCAGCTGGTCCATAATTTTGCTGCGTTTATGAAACCTTCAGGTTTCATAACCACATTCACAAAAAAACCACGATCTTACAACTTTAACACAGTACATGTCACATTCCCTATTAGCAATTTAATACATAAAAAGTCATCCAGTATTACAAATGTTGATCCCTTACACGCATCTCTGGGGACACCTAAAAATCACTGTTTATGTTAAAGAAAAATTAACATCCAGATACACAAAAAAGTGGTCACAAAATGTATTTGATGTGATTCATACAACACCAGGAATTTTACATCAAGTACAACACTGTGCCGACATGCAACATCTGCACTGAAACTCAGGGTGGACACTTCAAGCACTTTCCTTAGGCCGTAACACTGATACCATGCTTCAAAGAACCTATGTTTATGCCACAATTTTCCCCTGTACTGTCAGCCCCCACAGGTCTGGCAGGGAATTTTTCGTTCATCCTGCACACTATCTTTTCGATGCCCAACTCAACTGAACCTATCATCTATGAAAACATAAAATGACATGTTTTCTTCTTATGCATTATCTCACTACCACAGTACCCCCCAATGTCAAAAACACCAAGAACAGTTTACCAACTAAGTCAGTCATCCATCAATTTGTATATAAATGTCAATATTTGGTTCAGTGTGTGGCAATCCAGCTTTCCTTTCAATTGTAAACAACGGTTAGGCTCCAGGTTAAAGAATCCAACCGTACATGCAAGTTGTGTATGACTACACCCTCCATCCCATAAACACACACAAACCTAAATCCTAACCTTAACTTGTAATTCACTTGAAAGGTTGGTCAGTAAACACACAATAGGGCAAAGCCCATTACTCGTTTGTGTTACTATGTCAGCAACCCAACTTAATGGGTGTTATCCTAAATCAATGGCCAAGCAACTACTAAATTTCATGACAAGATTAGCCTTGAACGATAATACAGGACTGGCTTGTTGGCAAACAATAAAGTCACAACTCAAGTGACCTGAAATCGGCATGTATATTTCACGCATAAAACTGCAAAATCATTTCATGGAACAGGTGTATACACAGCTCAACAGAAAGGCACAAGATGACATCAGAGTATATGCACAATAATTTGACCACTTTCACATCAACTCATCCTAGACCAACTATGTTTCCAAGAAATGGTTGGCTGCTCTGTCCAAATACCAGTAACACATCTCTGAGACAAAGGGGCATGCACTGTTGTCAGGACTGGACATAGATTCTGATAGCATTTTAGTTTTATGACAGATGCCAGGCGTATGTTTGTGGTCTTTCTTTAACCAAAGAGCACATTTTTTATCAATATACACCAAACAAAACATAAGAACACAAAAGCAACAGCAATGACATACTGCCATTTAAATGCTGCTGCAAGAGATGGCACAGGTCCAAATGAAGCAAACTTGAAAGGGTTAAAACACACTACACAGGCTAGCAGAAATTAATGTTTTACCACATGCAGACACAATGGGTTACTACGACACAAGAAGAGGTTCATGCTGGCCACACACTTTGTCAGACAGACTTTGGCTTAAAAAAGAACCATTACTCAATGCACCTGTAACTAAGACAGCAATGAACAGTGGAGGATTTAGCAGTAAAATACAACCATCCCTCTCAAAAATACTGATATATGCATACACATACACAGTCCAGTTATTCTGCATTATCACACTACAACAAACGCTGTTACAGCCACACGACCCGCATGTTAAATCCCTCTACTGCATAACACAGTTTCTGCCTTCTAAACATCCAACTGGCCACTTCATCTACTTAAACCGTCATCAATATGAAACTGAGTACTGGCGAGACCTGATCTGAAAATACATTCTATTATCAGCTACAGCATACTAACAATGCAAGCGAAGGAATTTTTTACATCCAATTTGAAGGCCAACACCACCAAGCAAGCTGTGCAGTGATTAACATTCTACAGCTTAAATTTGGAGTTGTTGGGTCTGAATATTAGCTGGGACAATACCTATCTTGAGATTTTCATGGTTTTTCTCAGTCCATCCAAAATGCTCCCACACTACCTTAACTAGGGCATGGCCACTTCCAAATTATTTTCAATTCATCATTCATCATGCCATTCAGTGCTGCAGCCTGAGAATCTGAGTGTACTGTAGAATAAAACAAGCCCCTGTTCAAAACAATTGTACTACCTAGAACATGGGCATCAAACCTTTTGCCCCTGTTCAAAACAACTGTACTACCTAGAACATGGGCATCAAACCTTTTTATGGCAAAGGGCCACACCCATTATTGTGGGCTCGTTCATGGACCACCTGTGGATAATTACGCATTACACCCAACAGCCTAAATTGTGTAATTTTTATTGTATACACATGACTTACAGATGTGGCTGTGGGCTGCATAAGACACCCTGGTGGCCCATAGATCATGTGTGGGAGACCCATGACTTAGAACAAAGGCATGGCCCACATACAAACTTCAGATGAGAAATTTTTAAGTCAACCAAACAAATGGAAAAAATACAGACGTGGATAAAAACATAAACTGCAAAATAACGACAATCCTTTACAGGCTCAAATCCGTGTAGCGGTTTGTTAGCTGTAGGTGAAGAGGTTATGTTCAAATATGAAAGTTTTCAAAATGGCATCTCTGTCCAAATTTGTACATGGAAGTCAAGACACAAAGTAAATTTATTAATTACTTTGTGTACAACAATCTGTGACAAATGCAAAAATGTATCATTTCCCAACATAATGACCCCTATTTCCAACACGTGTAATGGTTCATAAGCCTTCTCATCCCATGTGTGAAGAAATTTTTTTGTTACATTTAATATTATACATATTCTGTGCACTTGTTTTACATACAGGTTTTTATACTACTACTACTACTACTACTACTACTACCACCACCACCACCACCACCACCACCACCACCACCACCACCACCACCACCACCACCAACTACTGAACAATAATTCTATGTACTTCTACATGTTTCAGCTAACCATCGTAGCCATTATCAGGGAGTTACTTTCCACAGACGTACCCAGCATAACAAATGCTAATATGTACATTTATTATTTACAGCCATGGTCAGTATGATTTTTGGTTGTGATTGAGGCCACATCTGCACCTTGTCCTTAACTTCATCATCGCTGGCAGATCTTGTCCATGCAAAGCTTCTTTCACTGAGCAAACATGATCATCTACTGGAACTAGTCCAGACCATATGGGGTGTGAGTGAGAAGTTCAAATTTCAGCTGCCTCACTGCTTCAGTGATAGCTGCCATGGAATGCAGACACAGATTATCATAGAACAAAAGAACCCCCTTGAACAGTAAATCTCTGCGCTCATTGTTCACCACACTGTGGTAACATTCTTCTACAAGTTTAACATATCTTAATGCCGTCTGACCACAAAACACAACTCTCCGTTCTAGAACAGTGCAATTCAAAACTGGTGTCACCATCCTTAAAAAAGATGTGTAAACACAATAGCAACTAAATCTGACAGTGGCTCATCACAACAATGTCCAGTACACAGCTACTGAGACATCAGCTAGGTTT
Organism: Coptotermes formosanus; assembly: GCA_013340265.1. Taxonomy (NCBI): domain Eukaryota; kingdom Metazoa; phylum Arthropoda; class Insecta; order Blattodea; family Rhinotermitidae; genus Coptotermes; species Coptotermes formosanus. The sequence goes on from BLKM01001253.1 coordinate 3,589,524, forward strand.
TGCAGTGTCCTGGCTCCAGTGCCTCTACGTGCAAATTCACTCTACTTTTCCATTCACCTTCGTGTGAGGTGCATACAAGAACTGGTGGCAACATTATTTGAACTTTAGGCACACAGCCAGTCATTTCACAGTTCTGCACTTGACATGCATCCACATAATATTACAGAAACTGTGCACTTGATAATATGTATTATCTGTGGCACTGATAATGCCTTCCATGCTCATGAGGAGCTTGCTAGTTTATGCAGCTTGAAAGGGACTATGGGGCAAAGATTTCTTCCTGAAAATAAAGAGAACAGATGCTTCTTTGAAACTGGGCTGGCACAAATTTATTGATGTAACAATTAATGGTGGCAGAGGTACATACGGCTCTAGTAACAGAATATGACAAATGTGGGAGGACAAATATGCACATGATCTCTAACAATTCGAATGTGTTACTGCATTACTCACCCAGAGGCACTGTGCTGCAGTTTCTGTTTTAATTTGAGATGAAAGAAAGGACTACACTCACGGTAACAGACACAGGAATGGTCACCATTCTTCTGGGGTCTGGCACCATGTCACTGAATGATTGGTGCCCAATATTTTAAGACAGCAAGGTTGTCTTCCATGATAAAAAAAAGTGTGATGCCGATCCCAGAAGAATGGAGGCCTCACACCACACTGCTGCAAAAGCCTAAAAAATCACAAGAAACAGGAACATCCATGAAAGGACAGGCAAAAATTCTACGAGTTACGTGATGAGAAATGGATTTTGACTCTTGCATTTGTTGTGTAATCAACTCACTAAACTCAATATACTCGTAAATCGTCATGAACTGGAAACTTATGATGTGACATGTTTACTGACATGAAAGCCTATTAAGTGAAACTGCCTGCTGCATGAACATAGCAAATAACATCTTAGTCACTTCCAATATTGCCAAACTGTTTTAAAATCTTCCATCCCACCATGTGATCAGCAGACAAACAATTCTGCAGCATCATTCAGTACCAAAGAGAACTGTCTTCAAGATCCAGAGATTTCCCCACAAGGGGCAATGCACTCCAAAGTTCTAAAATCCTTTTACCATTGGTACTGATCAGGTATTAGTGCAGATGCAAATTACAAGATGAAACACTCAAACATGCTTTCACTAAGGAAAACATACTGCAGTTTTATGGGGGACTACCTGACAATTCCAATCCCATAAAAAATTTTACGAAGAAAATGCCAAATTTGGCAGCCCTTTTACAAACTTTTACAGCATTTTTACAAACTTCTGCAGGAGAAAATTTTGTTCTCAGCTTAATGACAAATGTTTGCAAACTATGTTAAACATTTCTTCTTCAAGTTCCCAAGTGAACATTCAGATGTTCACCAAGGACATCTGACTTCAGACAGCCTACTAAAGATTGTGATGGAGTGTAACAACGTTGCAAACACCCCTATTCACTCAACTGGCACATTTTACAATAGTAGTATGTTTGAGATAATTACGTTTTTACATCTGTGAAATAAATGTGCAGCTACATAATCATCTCTCATTTTAAACTGTATTATTAAGACCAACTCGTACATTAAAAAATCACAATATATCAGGTTTTACATAATTCCCCAACATGTTTCGGTGTGGGTCTACACTGAAACACCATAACATGTCTGGAATTATGTAAAACCTGATATATTGTGATCTTTTTTAGTGTATGAGTTGGTCCTAATAAAAAAATTAAAAACATACATACACAGTACGGACAATTTTAAATTCATCTCTCATTTTGTTTTAAAAAGGGTCCTATTTATTCCATTCCAACACCAGTAGCCTCCATCACGAAGTTGAAAGCCAAGTGGCACACAAGCATTACAGAATAAAGACTAAAGAGTGAGGCTGTGCCCATGCACGCCACAAAGGCATATAGTTGACTGGAGGTATTCCTCCACGCATTCTTAAACTTGCCACTAGATACAGTGAGTGGTGAGCTTCACACTCTGGCTGTTTCAGCCCTGAGAAACAGCCCCCAGAACTCAGTGAACAGGTGACTAAGTGGGCCTCAAAGATCTCTGGACAATTTCAAAATGAGAAAAATCTCTTGCTCCAGCAGGTAATCCAACCACAATGCCTTGGCCATCCAGCCCATAGGCCAGTCACTATAATAAATAATCTACAGAAGCTTTTGCTCATTTTACCTTTACCTGCCATGAAGAGGAACAATGGGTTCTCTGAATTGAGAAGCTGAAATATGAAAGAAGCTCCTGCGTGGCATCAACTACAATATGGCTTAGGTGACAGTAAACACTTCTGTGACCTACTACGTAGTATTTTAACATCATATTCTATTCACTCACTCAACCCTAGAACACGGAATAAGCAGTCATAATGTGAAAGATATCTTATTTATGAGTGTGTATCCAGATGTTCCTGGACCAAGTCAATAATGAAATGCACGCTTACCTTTGTTACTGGTCATTAGCGTGCCCTTCAAAGTTTATGCAACAGGTCCAGCACTTGTCTGTGCTGGGAGCACTGTTGTAACTGACTTTCTGGAACTATATGTAGAACAGCAGCAAGTGTTCCTGAATTTCATGAACATCCTGGAAATGACACCCTCACAACTGCAAGTTCACTCTCAAAAGCAAAAATAAAACATAAAGGGCCACAGCAGGCACTGAAAGAGGGTGGGTGATGACAACGACAATTCTAACGGCCAAAAATTGGTGCCCCAACAAACCAGTGTGCACTAGTGCATCGGGCAACTCAATCAGGTCTGGATCCTCCACAGTTCCAGACACTTTCAATGAACCTGCTCCCTCAGATACCATAAAACATCCAAACAGCAATGCTGCTTAACTGTTTGGCCTGGGGGAATAAACTCCAGAGGTACAAAGCCCCAGTCAAAAAATACCACCATGCTCTTGGTGTACGACCAGACTTGCTTCACTTTCTTCGGATTTAGAGGGGTTGGGGTTTGCCACTGAGGACTGCCATTTGGTTCCTGGGTCATAAAGAGTACAACCCAGTTGCATCTCCTTCATTTCCAACGCAGTTTTCCTCCCAAGCCTAAAGTAAAACTCAACAAAAATGTGATGCTCCTTCACATAAGCCATTCGAAAATTATGGCCCATACTAAGCTGGCACAACACTGAGGGCTCTTCCTGCAAAACACAGAATACACCTGACACTACAACATCCAGTGGGCCATACTACTTGCTCTCAGCCCTATCAGCACGTTCAGGAACCTTTGGATAAGTGTTCGTAACTATAATATTTTCAATCACATCTTATTTAACATTCACTATACAACCTTTCAAGCAACAATTATCACACTACAGCCACGGGCACAAATGCTTTCTCTATGTAACATTTCACACTGCCACAGTTACACTTTCAGGCTCAACTTAACAGTTGTTACTATAAAGCCTGACACTGTCTTGCATAATTTGTCTCACACCCGAACAAAGTAGTAATGAGTCACGAAGTTTTAACTACCAGATGCGTACAGTGACATCACACATACCCAGCCACATCGACAAACACGCATGTCGGTAACACCCTGCCAACAGCTCACACCACAAACTGTTTTATCTTTAAATACGGCGAGTAAAAACCTAACCTTAACACCAATGCATTAGATTAAAATACAAGAACCGCTACTTACAGCAAACAGCAGCTCTGCCCACTCCCACATAAAACAGAGTGCAACGTATGAGGTCATTTACAAAAATGTCACCACTTCAAACATTTCAAATTGTGGGCACAACAAATCATAGTAGCAGCAGTACTACATAATGGACATGCCACTCTCAAAATTTACACTCACAGTCACTGCCTACACTTCAACAATTTCATACACCTTCAACTTAAAATGTCCAAAGCATTAACTTCTTGGAGAAAAACAGGAAGACCCACAGCACAGCACTGTCATTAAAACAATCTGATGCCAAAATCCATTTCCACAGGTGCATACATTGACACTTCTATTATGAAGCTTCCACACCATGCAACACTTAAGAATGAAAAATATACGCTGTGTTAGGTCATCCACATGGCAAAAGTATTATTGTTGTTCTCTCTCTCTGTCACACACACACACACACACACACGCACGCACGCACGCACACCTTTATGCCTTCCTTGCTGCTCGTATCTTATACAATTCATACAACAGTGCCTTCAGGCTGACAATGCACCAATTTACAGGAAATCAAGTCATGTTCATCAACACAGGAACTCACATCACATAACAGCCAATACAGGCAGAAACATACAAAATGTAATAAATTAGGGTTAGGTTTCGTGGTTTCATACTGGTCACACACTTTTTTAAGTGCTGGTGAATGAAGAATGGTAACAGTTACGTATGTCAAGGGTTACAAGTGGGTTCCCTATGGTATGTTAACACCACAATTTTTTTGAGTTATAATCAGCTATGTAATCTTTTTAGACTTCACTTTGTTGAATCTGTAAGTGGAAAGTCACCAGAAAGTCACTTACACAATGATAGAAACACCAGATAAATAACAAACCCTTGGTACCATCTGACAACTACAGCAGCTTTTCCATCAGCAAACAACTAAAAGATGACATCCAAACTTTGGATTCCTTGTAAATGCAATATATTTTCCATGCTTTTAATTATATGCACAAAACTCTTCATTGAATCTGATTTTCAAATAACCTGGTTATAGCAGTTCCATTCAAATTTTGCATTCCATGATTATGACTAAAGCCAGTCCCAGTCACTTATACATGCATGTTCAAGCAAACTGCGAAGTTAATGGTCCATATGCACTAAAGAAATAATACACGTTACATACGGGCCAAGCACAACAGAGACAAAATATACAAGCACTTGTATCACCATAAAGTGTCAATTTAAACATGAACTACAGGAAACAGGGAGCAGCTTCCTGTGATGTTTGTGCATTCCTTCCGAACTACACAGTATCATAACATTAATCCTTTGGCACTGAACGTAGACTATATTGGATACACAGTGTGATGCTGAAAACGCTGAACATCCACTGAAGTCACCAGCCAAGAACATACAAAGTGATTGCCGGCCATTTAAACCCCAGATCTTTTAGAGTACAATGGCCACTTAATTCTGGCTCCAAAGGGGTTAAAGTTTAGACAAATTACAAGTTGGTAGAAATTCAAAGCAATTTCAATCAGGGCTCTGGGGTCGAAGTCAGAGTTGGAAGGAATTTTAGGTGGAGTCGAAAGGAATTTTCAGGTGGAGTCGGAGTCTGTAAAAATGTACCGACTCCGACTCTGACCTCAGTCTAAAATCTTAACTAGATACTCCAACTACAGAGCCCTGATAGCTACAGTAACCATTACACTTATACTTAAATATAGGTTACAAGTCAAAAAAGTAGCCTGATGATTCATGTGGTGGCGATGAAATGTCTTATAGGTTTACCATTATTAATACATATTGAGCTTTCATGAAGGAGTCGGAGTTCTAAAAATCGAGGGGCTGGAGTCAGGAGTTTTAAAAATCGAGGCATCAGAGTCGGAGCTTTTGTGTACCAACTCCACAGCCCTGATTTCAATAACAGCAGAAAAATCAATTAAGGGCAAAGTGGAAACCAAAAAGGAAATGTTACTGTACACCTATATCTGACTTTGTAAGCACCTTTCCTGTTACCCCTGATGCATATCAGTCTTTATTCCCCACATGCCATTTTCCAAGAACACGTTCTGCTGATCAGATGACACATGCTCTTACAAGGAACAATAATTATTATTCAACTTCATCATGCCAAGAAAACTATGCAACTAGTTGAGTATCAAAATATACTGCCAAAGGATGTCAGGACAATAAACCTGTTCCCTGGAACTAAACATCCCTTATCTAGGTTCATTTTATTATCCACTGAATATACACGTGTTAATTATGTCCCCAATGATTCTTTGTCCACCCAGTACACTTGAAGGACACATTTAGTTTTTCCAAGGCTTTTTTCTCCATTCTACTGCTTTTCCTGTACAGCCTAGTTTACAACGCTGCCTGTACCTCAGCCTATCCTACTGCTGTGCCTAACCTGCAGTTCTAACTGAAGTGTGACTAAAGATTGAAGTATTTTGGAATATTACGACATATCAATTTGCAATATCCCAAAAGATTTGAATCTTACTGTGCTGCTGTTTGCATAAGTATGTGCTTAGTACATGTCGGACTATTTTACTCCACAATATGTGTTCTGAACAGCCCAAAGTGATGTTAACACCCAGACCAGGTGCCATAATAGCTTAACATTTTTGAAATCACGGTACCAAATATATTTATAACGATATCACGTACATCCTTGATCACATTACAAAGTCTTAGAGCTCTAGCACGGTACTTCATGGAGCAAAAAATTTCCCATCTGTTGGCACATTACGAATCACTGAATCACAATGTCTCACACCGTACTGGCAGCCATGTGGAGCGTACAGTACACACGCGCTGCATTAAATTACACGAAAAGAAACCCCCCCCCCCTACTTTAAGTTACTCCTACAATAGTAGCACGGAAAATCTAGTAATGAGATTCATCAATTGTTCTCCGGCACAACTAAGACAGGTTTCTGGCATAAGCATACTCACTGCCAGTACACAAATCATTCTATTTACAGACGTATTTGCATAGTAACATCAAAACACAGTACCTTCCTTCGACTTTCCTGATTCCAACGTCTTCACATTCTGAGTTTCCTTGATCCCCTTTCGAGCTACTTGGGCAGTCTTTCCCTTCGTTTCAGTCTTCCCTTTATTTTCCTTCTCAGAAAGCTTCGTTTTCTTCTTTGCTTCCTTTTCCTGCTCCTGGACTTTCAGAACTTCCAAAGGATCTTCTGCATCATTAAGGAATAAAGCATACCGATTTGTAACACCAATTCCGTACGAGTTTTCCATGTTTTCTGAATCCTCCTATTTATGAGGATGTCAACAGATAAAGTTGCTGGCTACTACGAGCCCCTCGCCAAACCCGACATTCAATTTCAATATGGCGTTCGTCGACTGTGGTTATCCCACGAGGTTTACAGCGAAAACAACACCGATTGGCGCCTCATGAAATGTTAGGTATGCGAGTTGAATATGTTCAAAAATAATATCACGTAAATTTAAACATGTTTGAAACAAGAACCTCAATTTCGTATATAAACTACTCTATAAGTCTATTTTAATACTATGTTATTTATTGAATATTTGTGTATGATTTTGGCAATTATAAAACACCTCATGAACGACAAAATCATATAATCACTGGCGGGAAACCGGGCCGGGCGCTGTAGCATTTAAAATAGCTATAGTATTCTCATAAAACAAGAACATCTCGACAACATGATTATTTTATACATATAACGAGAGGCTATTGCTCTTATGAAACCTTGAATTAATTCAAATCAAAGGATATAAGCAGTAGAAGGTGAATTCCAGTGTACCTCCTCCAGTTATCGTTCATCCAATAAAAACAGTGCTGCAACCGCGCGTAAATTTGTAAACATGTATTGGCGGTAACAACATTGGTTAAGTGGTAGGAACGGTGCCGTAAATAAGTGTGGGGTAGGTCTGAAATAGAAGGTGAAATATGGAAGTGAAGACTCCGAAACGGTTTAAATCGAGTGAAGAAATCGTGTCGCTGTTGCACAGAACCCCAACAACAAATGATACTATGTTATCTTCCTGGAAATATATAGGAGAGTCTCAGAAAATGGAACATAGTCCTGCCAGCGGTTGTAGCTCGCCAGAATTTGCTACACGTCATGAAAGTAAAAGGGGCAGACCTAGAGCTGATGCAATTACCAATTTAATGGTGGAAGGTTCCACGTCCCCAAGTGCTATTAAATGTCGTTTCTGCAACAGAGTATTTCCTAGAGAAAAGTCTCTTCAAGCCCATCTTCGGACCCACACAGGTATGTCATTAGAGTGTAATTGAAATACATTCTGGATTGAGGAGAAGTCTTCACTTTTACATGCAGTTTTATGTGTTGCCAATTCAGGCATGTATTTAATAGTGCAGAACATGTGTAGCATATAACCAGTGCCTTTGTTACAACTGTGCGGGGTGCATGTGGGTCATAAAGACTGTACTATGCAATACCTGATTTGTTTTTATACTTTGCCAACAGCTGTATGTAACCAAGGGGATTCATAGTTTGGTTAATAAATGTCCATCAGCTGTGCTTGTATTTGTATTCTAAACCTACTCAACAAGTTATATTAAAAAGTGGCCTTGAAATTCGTAGCATCTTGCTCGGGTCAAGTAAAACGGCAGTTTCAGTAGAAATGTCCAGTTTTCCGTTTAAGGAAAAAGACACTTATTGCTTGAAACAGCAAATGAAAAAACCCATGGATGTGGATGTGTAAATTTCAGTTGACTAACTGTGCGGAAGTGTATATTTCAGTGAAGGTCAAAGAATGTTCGTGTATATACTTAATGACATGTGCCACAAACCTATGCAGTTGTGTAAGATGAGTCAAGATGGAACTCAGAATGTAGTTTGTTGATCATATACTTGTGCAAAGTTGGTCACCATTAAGCATTTCATGGTAAAATGCTATCAATGGTAGTACCAGAGCCTAATTTGTATGCTATCAATTTCTATGTCTTATTAGTGATAAACACATAGTTGGGGTTCAGATGACTTTATAGTATGGCAGCTATGTACTTTAGTTTCTCTTTCGCAGTGCACCCACATGATTTTCTTTACCCTCAAACTTGTAAAATTTGTGTTCTTGTATCCTAAATCTAAGAAAAACAGAAGTGTAAATTCAATCAACTAAACAGACCATCTCAGTGAGTCAGATTTCATTCTTTGCATAAAAAATGATGTGCATTAAACAAAAGTTACTCGAAGTAGAATGTTCTATAAATGCAGCAAATGCAGTACCCTTGAACTGATGTACAGTATTGTACAAAAGTAACAGTATTATGTCTATGCTGTCTAGTCCTAGAGGGCCTAGTAGCTGCTTAGCTAGTTAACATATTTAACCACCTTCCATAGAACCAGCGGATTCAGATTTGTGATTTATATAACACTGACAAAGGAAAATGTCACTGTACATTAATTCTGGATGTAGTTGTCCGATGTAATGCCGTATCCCTCTGTTAGATTTCCCCAGTGTTCCCTTGACACATCAGCAAACAGTAACCCAGGTACACAGTGTCACATCCCAGAATACATGAATTCTCAAAAGATCTGTCTTGGAAACCTCAAATCTTGCATAAATTAATCACCATTAATATTTGGAGAGATATGTGTAGATTCGTAACTTTGTTGAACATCATAAATAGGGTAACAGCTGCCTCATATCTTGTGGTCATCTAAAACGTCTTTGCCCCTTCTATTTCCTGAAATGTTGAAACCTTTTAAGGCAGGAAGTGTTCATAGCACACTCGATTTCCAGGGTAGATATTTTTCTTTTTCTTTCTTTCTTCTTTCTTTATTTTTTCTCCAGTCCAATTGAGGGAGGTTAGTATGTGGAGCATCATTAACTTTTGTACTTTACATTACTGATCAGCCACTATTGCTATTTTTTAACTTTTCATGGATTTTGTAGCTTGGTTAACACTTCCCATTTGTGATTGTGAAAGCATCTTCTGTTCTTCAGTTCTTTCTTGCAGTGTGGCACTGCATGGTACCTCATTAGATTGCACTCTGCCAGGAACAAGGGAGCCCATGTGTCAGCACTACTACACTACCACTTTCACAATGGGCATTCTTGACGTAATGCATAGCAGCAAAAAAGTTAAATTACAGTATGGGTTAAATTGGCATTCACATACCAGTCAGGCAACTAAAAAGTAAGAAAAGTCAGTACATACCAGCCGAACTGCATATCATCACGTTGCAAAAGACAGTCTTCGAAGTTAGAGATATTTGTGCCTGGCCACCTTGTCATATAACAATGTACTTAGCTCTGTAGTATTGAGATGCTGTGGAGTGTTAATTTTAAATGAACCCAGTTGCTAGTTGCTTCCCAGCATGTTGCTTGTGTTACGTGTGAAGCTTGTTCTACTGCTTGTTTGTGAACTGCTTATCAGATGTGTGGATTTGTTTATGATACATGCAGCAAGTATGGTTCCCTACAGCGACTGTCCTCAAGTCAGATGAAAAGTTCCTGATGAAGTAGTGTAACACAAGAAAATAATATACAAATACATGAAAAGGTTTTAAGCATAGTCAGCCTGCATCTTCTGTATTCTCTTTCTGAAGAAGGACTGGACAAAAATAGTGCCAGATTGGACACATTTGTAGGAAAATCTTTGGCCTAGTTTGGATGGCAAGAGCATCACTGGTGCAAAATGCAACAAAAAAAAAGCATTTGCTTCTGCATAAGATAACTGTAGTTAAAGAAAACTCTGTGAAAGAGATCATGGACCAAAACTGAGTTTTGTGAATGTGAACTTTATGGGGTGCATGCTGGAGAAACAGACCAAACACTGGTTTAGTGATGAAGCTTGGTTTCATATCAGTCAATGTGCCAAGTTTCTGCATATCAGATGCATAGAAAATCCCATGTTAATCAATGAAGTGCCATTACGTGGTGTTAGAGTTCATGTGTGGTGTGTTGTGAGTGCAACTAGGATGACCACATCTCACCATAAGTCACACTCATATGTGACACATTTCATGACACAATTTTTTGAATACCTGTCCAAATACTAGAGAACCCATGCCTTTGTTCTTTAAGACAGTATAACACCTCACACCAAAAACGTTTTTACTACCTTTCAAAATGGGGTGAATAAAAAAAAGTAATATTAGCTACAATGCATTAAACTAAAATGTCTGACCCCCACCTTACAGCAAAGTGGCACAGTGCAGACACTGCCCTGCCTTCTATCAAGCGAAGTCCAAGGGTAATGATGTGTGACGTTAGAAAAATAGAGTTCCTGTATATTCAAAATACATCACATACTTAAAATAACAGAATTAATAACAATGGGAAGTAGGAAAAACTAAGAGATGTGGTTAACCAATTCATTGTATTTTCAAAGAAAGGACATTTCATTGCAAGAACATTGACTAAATAATTTTGACATTCTGCACTGGACCATTCAAACATACAAAGTCCAGTGCTGGCTGTAACATTTTGTAGCATTTTTTCACACAGTGTGCGTATGTGTTCTGTATGATACTCGCCATATAAAATAATTATTTCCCTGAACATCATCAATCTGTTTGTCTGTGTAATGGATATTGGCTATGCTCCATGTGGAGTAGGAACAAAAGTTTTATATGTGATTCGGATCAGGACTGCATGCCTTCTTCTATTGTGCAGGCAACTTTATCGAAATTTTGTCTTGTAGGCAACAAGTATAATACATAAATCATGTAATGTATATGTACAATTAGGTATGTACTTTTACTGGCATATTTTTCTATGGATTATGTGCATTAAAATACACTGTAATATGAAAAGTCTTTTTAAAATGCACAATTCATATCCTAGGCTGGTGTCTATTTCAGCACAATTTTAAAACTGAATTAGTAATGAAATAGATGTCAACATAAATAAGATGCTCATAATGTTTCTAAAACTTTGTACACACTAATAGAAAGCCTGTTGAGTTTCAATGGATAATATTGGCACTCACAAAGTCTTTGCTCATATTGTATTTGTTCAAATATTTCATGCAAAAACATATAGAATATGAAGAATTTTTAGAAGTTTTAGTGGCCTTAAGCAGCAAATATTTCCCTGTAAATTTGTACTTGTTTTGTGAAGAAATGTCTGCACCAGGAAGTGAATAAATATCCTTTTCTGCTCTTTTAAGCTGACTTCTGTGGGCTGCTTTTCAGGGTCAAAGTATCACCAGTGTTTTCAAACTATCATTGTGACTGAACTCTTCATGGGGTTTAACCCTTTAAAGACGAAAGGTATATGTTTTACATAGGGACTCAGTGCGTACCGTGCTGTAAACACTCTCCACTTCAGTTATAAAAACCATTCTCTTAACGTTTTATAAGGCAAAATTGGCTGTTTGTTCTGAGATCTGTACAAAACACATAAACGCAATGTGGACACCACGTAGAATTTTTTAATGTTAAACCTGGTGGTATGTAAAGTTACTGCTAGGCTTTAAAAGGTTAAGAGAGAGATCAACTAAAATAAACCATCTTATTTTGTATGATATTATTACGCTGCAAATTTGTTTGCAGCAACAGCAGAAAAAAGCTTGTAAGAGCTGAAATAACCTCTACAGTTAGGACATAAACAAGAAAATCTTATAAACTTTATGTTGTTCATTTTGTGCATTGTTGATAACTAATTCGCAACACTTGAGCAAACAAAATGAACAGTATTGTTTCTTAGAGATTTATATTATATCACATAAAATATAAATTAATTATATGTAATTATAAATTAATACTTACTGTGATATGATAATATAAATATCTAAGAAACAATGTTGTGCATTTTGTTGGTGTGAGTGTTGCGAATAAGAAAACCTTATTTTACATTTTGCAGAGCCTGGAGTCAAACCCAATTCACTTATAGACAGTTTAAAAGTCCTGTTATGCTCTGTACCTTCAGGAATTACCTCCTGTTCAAAATAACCTCAAAACTTAACCAGTGTCATTGTTGATGGTATATGCTTCATGAAATACCACCTACACACAAACATACAGGCATATACCATGAGGTTTTATATGTAGCAGGTTTTTGTAAGGTGAAAGCTGAAGGAAACTAGACAAATATAACCACAATCACTTATTAACATTCTGCTTATCATAAAAAATTGTTAACAGTAGATCCTATAGAAAACTCACAAGAAAAATAAAAAAGGTAGCCAGATGTCAGATGCATGTAATAAATCCTTTAATTTGCTTTGTTTCATGAAAAAATGTAGTATAAGTATATGTAAAATCTTAGGAGAATAATGCACCTGAACATAGTTATGAAACCCAACATGATACTTGACATTACATCTCTTCAGCTGTCATATTATCATTAGGAGTGTACTGGGTAATAGCCACTCCGCACATTCATTTGAATGTTCATATGTTAATGGTGAGCTATAATTTTAGTATTTTTACTGTTGAAACCCCTGATATGCTCATGTACGTAGAAATGAAACATACACCGATTTTAATTTTAGTGTCTCTGCAATAGGATACTGTGCAGGTGGCACTAAATTCCAGAAGTTTGTGTAATTTACTCCTGTTTTTAATGATGAGTCCATTTGCAAATTAGAAATCTCATGTTCTGGTTCACTCACATTTTCCTTGAACACAGAACATTGTCATTTATATCCCTGTTTTGAAATGAGTTATTAATGAAATACACAGTGAATTTCACGTGCTCAAATTCTTTAAATATTATTTTAACCCCGTCTAATGGTTTATCAGTCACACAATGTAGACAGAAGCTTCACATATGCCATCAGCACCACACTGAACACTTGAGAAGTGGTTTAGCACACCTTTCATAAGCCGAGTCTTCGGTAACTTCATTTCTCCTTTGAAAGAGTGAGTGGTGCCAATCATTTTAATAATGATCTTGTTTTTGCTTTGGAGGTCAGCATTTAAATCATTTAGTTTAATGGTAAGATCTGTGATGAAAGAATGAGCAAACACCCACCCAGAATTTTTCTATTATTTGGATTAAATCATTTCTGCCCTGAAGAACTTCCAGAATGGCTGGAAGAAGTTCTTTGAACCAAAATAAAAGAAGCATGTAATATAATTTCTCTATGATGTGCATCATTTTCATCCAACATATGTTTTGATAACCAACTCATATGTTGAAGATTCCTAGCACAAATCAAAAAAGTCAAGGGGAGGAGATCTTTCTTACAAAACCCTCTTAAACCGTTATTCTTACTATTTGTGGTTGGAGCACCATTTGTGGTGACTGAGACAAGTTTATGAATGGGAATATTCATTTCCAGGGTGCTAGCATAAAAGCTTTGAGATATGTCTTCTTCTCTAGTCTTGTCATGTAACAGTAGTGTTTTCAACAGCTCCTTAATATTCCATTAGTGAAGACCAAATGAAAACAGGTAATTGGAAAGCATCACAGACATCATTGCGAGATTTCAGGTTCTCACAGGGGTCTTGCAGAAGATTCAAGTTTTAAGGTTTGTTAGGTACACATCCTAAAAGACTTGAATCTTCATCACAGGCATCATTTGACTCATCTACGTGAAATACAGAAAATTCACACATTTCAAGATCTTGGCTGAGTTGATATTCATGTCACTGGACATACATTCCATTCTTGTAGTAACAATAGTGCAAGATAAACAGTCCTGACTCACATTGCATATTTAAGTTGTATTTTTAAATTTACTAAATAATGAATTGCTTGCTAAAACTAAACATTTATTAATGACATCACCATCTTCAAAGTGCTTTTTCTTAGCCAAGATTTCTGTGATTCTGTACAAAGTGGTGTTTGCCTGTTTGGCTTTGTTAATAAGCTTAGAAAATATTGCTGGATGTGACTGTCAAGTTTGCTTCATATCCTCAACCTTGTTAGTACATATTTTGCTGTTGTCAGGAGATTTGTTTGTGTGGTCTTTATGCATAGTCATGAAATGTTTCACATTGTGTTTCTTGGAACATCCACACTGGCACTGTGTATTAAACGTGCACACTTTAATTTAATGGAATTTGTGAAGAACATGGATGAAAAAATTCTTATTCTCCAGTTTTTATTAAAATTGCACGCAAATATTCTGTGTGTACTTTTAGTGCTACTGCTGTGAGAAGCCATTGTCTTTTCTTCCCACAGAACACTCAAAACAGAAAAACATCTAACAACAGACGTAAATTTAAAACAACCCTCCTGTAATTCTGCATTCAAGCAATAGTTGAGAGAAACAATACCAATCAGTATGAAGAGCAAAGGCTAGACAAACAAGTGTGTTTTGAAGAAATGATTTTATGTTCATCTTGGCCTTCTGTTAAAAAGATTTAATTTCCTTTCAGAGAATTTTTACTTATTTGATACCTAACACAAGTCTTACTTTTGTACTTGTATACACAGTCCATGATGTATACATGGAATTACATTAATTACCTAGGGACATTTAATGGTGCAATGTCACACGTGGTCATAAGATTGAGAATTCAATTTCATGATAAAAATATGAAATATTCCTGTGAGAAACCTGAAGATGGTCTGGGAATGAATTGACACACGTTGTCTGATGTGTATACAAAACTTACCTGAGTGATATAGAAAGAGAATTTCTGTGAAAGAGAAACTGTCTACTTTAACTTGTTATGAACACACAATAGACTGCAACCCTTAATAATGTTAATAAAATGTAAAAACATTTGCTGCTAACATGAAAACTGCACAAACTGCCACACAAACATTTGCCTAGAAATGTAAAGATTAATGAAGAGTTAGGCTCACTTAGCTCTATACTACAACCCTTGCAGATGAAGAGTTGGTCCCACCTGTCTGGAAATCCTATAACAACAAATGCTAAGGATTGTCTCCAGAACGTGTGATGTTTCACATTATATAGATTTTAACCTTAAGATATTAGAAAGAAGCTGTTCTTGGTGCTTGCACATTTGCAAGTTATTAACTAAAAACATCCCTGTGGTAATTCACATCAACATTCTCCAATAAAGTTATTTTAATCCAAGCACAGTACTACTGTTAATGCTAAGCATTTATGATCGGGCGATTTGGGTGTACTTTACTGGAGCGTATTCTTTCACAGCTTTTCACAGAACAGGTGGGATTTCTTCAGTGTTCTGTCATGGCATTTCCAGGGAAAAGGCTAAAAGACTTATTATTATTTTAAATGTCTTCACAGGCAGCATGTTGGCCATGAGTTACGGGTTAGGTGGGCCTGATTAGATGAAGTCAGTCTTCAAAAGATTGAAGTAGCTTTACTATCTCTGTCAATTTTTTTGAGCCTTGCAGGCCCTGCTTATTGCCATGCAAAGCAAAGCAGGAGTTTGTATGACATTTTGAAATTTATCTTTTTTCTAATACATTCATTTTTTTTTAATCCCTTGTAGGTGAACGTCCTTACACCTGTGATTATCCTGGTTGTGCAAAAGCTTTTACACAGAGTGGGCAGTTGAAAACACATCAGCGACTGCATACTGGAGAGAAGCCTTTTGTTTGCTCAGAACAGGGGTATGTATGATATGAATATGTAGTTACAAAGGAAGTCATCTGCACTGAAAGTTGCATTCTGCAATGAATGCAATGAAAACTTGTCAGATTGAAATTTGAAGTATGTGAGTTAAGGTATCTGCCCTTCTAAAGCCAACCTTTGGCATCCCCATCATGGACCACGGAGGGGGTAATGTCTGTTGGTGACAAACAGGGACAATGATCCATCGTTGGCAAGGTGTGAGGCATCATGCGAAGGGCTGCATGGCACTGGGGTGGTGATAGCAGTGCCATTAACAATACCCTTGTGGCACCAGGCAGCACCCCATTGTATTTATGCTTTCTATCTGTAAGGGGCTGTGTGGGTGGTGACTTATTTCCCCATTACTCACGGGACTCTTATGGAGAAAAAATGAAATAAAAACCTGTCAAAAGCAGGGACACTGTTGTTCAGAGGCACCTGCTTGAATTTGCTCAACACGGGGCCAGCCAGTCTGATGAACTACTGCAGGTATCTGGTTTTCCCAGCAAACCTAGGGGCACTGAGCATTTAACAGAAGCCAAGGACAAATGCGCAAAAGATGTCCTGAAAATACACACTTAGTCAAATTAATCTGCACCATAGCCAGGCTGCGACTGCACTCCTTTGCCAAAAATTTGCTACAGGGGAGATAAGGTATAACACTTATTCAGATATCTGGGGTTTGTGGGGACTGAATAAGGGGATTACACAATATAAGGGAGGACACAGTTTTCTGCTGGATCCAGTCTATCTCCTAGATCCTGCATTTTTGTTAGGATCACAGTTTGTGCCTTTCCACTGTCAGAGCTCTGTTCTAGGGATGTGATGATGGTGAGGATGACTTACATTAGAGGAGGGAGCAAGAGTAAACTTACTATTGCCTCAGCATACCTCCCCTATGATCCAGACAAACCATCCTTTCAAAGTGTTAAGTGAGGTTATTGACTACTGCAGTAGGAATAAATTTCAGCTCATTTTTGGATGTGATGCCACTGCACACCACATTTTATGGGGAGCATGAACATCAATCCACAAGCAGGCTGTCTGAGGGTTAGCACAAATCTTAATATTCTTAATAAAGGTAAATAGCTTACTTTCGTAATTAGTAATAGGAAGGAGGTTATAGCCTAAACACTAGGGACTGACGAGATAGGGGATCCAGTGACTAATTGGCATGTATCTGATAAGATTTCTGTCAGACCACAGACCTGTAGTATTTCAAGTCTGTGACATGGAAGTTACCAGGCTCACATATCACAACCCCAAGAAAATCAATTGGGAATCCTGTTATGAATATGAATAAGTGTGGGTCGAGCCCTTATGGTCCTGATGCACATAGGCCTTTTTTACTGGCCCTTTGTGCCCCCTTACTAGGCCTGAGTCATGCGAGCCCTGGCCTTCTAAAGAAGTTCCACATTGCCGCCAGACTCAGACCTCTAATGTCCTTAGGGTCTGTGAAAATGGATCCCAGATAAATATGCCTGAGTGTCACCAAGGCTTCACACTCACGCAAACATAAGGTCTGACATTTCCTCCCCAGCCCTGTTACATATCATTCAAAGTCCCCAAAAAAGAAGCTCCCTTCCAGGTTCCCCTACGGAGCTCCTGCATTGAGAAAGACGCTCCATCTCCAGAGCCCTCTCTACATGTCTTTCCAAGTCCCCAGAAAAGAAATGCCCCCTCCAGGTTCCCCTTACAGAGCTCCTACATAGAGAAAGATGCTCCATGTCTAGAGCCCTCTTTACATATCTCAAAAAGTCCCCAGAAAAGAAACCCCCCTCCAGGTTCCCCTTACAGAGCCCCTACATAGAGAAAGATGTTCCGTCTCCAGAGCCCTCTTTACAAACCTCTCAAAGCCCCAAAACAGAAACCCCCTTCCAGGTTCCCCTTACAGAACCGCTACATAGAGAAAGATGCTCCATCTCCAGAGCCCTCTTTGCACATCTTTCAAAGCCCCCAGAAAAGAAACCACCCCTCTGGGTTCCCCTTACACAGCCGCTACATAGAGAAAGATGTTCCATCTCCAGAGCCCTCTTTACTTATCTTTCAAAATTCCCAGAAAAGGAGACCACCACCAGGTTCCCCTCTCAGAGCCCCACAGAAACAGCTGCTCCATTCCCAGAACCCTCCTCTACCTGTCTCTTGAAGTCCCCAGTGAAAGGGCCCCCCCCCCTCCCTCCTGGTTTCCTATCAGGGTCCCTACGAAGAGAGATGCTCATCACCAGGGCCTACTATACACATCTCTCGAAATTCCCAGTAAAGGAACCTCCCTCTAAGTTCCCCATCAGGGCCCTATGGAGAGAGATGCCCATCACCAGGGCCTTCTACACGTATCATTTAGAAAGCCCAGTAAAGGAGCCACCTTTCCAGCTTCTCCTCTCAGAGCCCCCATAGAGAGGGACAGTCCATCTCCAAAGCACACCTTTACTCGTCTCTCAAAGGCCTGGGAAAAGAGCCCCCTACCTGGTTCCCCAACAGAGCCCCCATGGAAAGAGATGCCCATTCCTAGAGCCTTCATACATTCAACTCACTCATTCATGGGGAAAGAAATACAGTCACCATCCGCGGAGCCCCACGCGGATGGAAGGCCTACATACAGTGGGATGTGGCCTGATTCCCCAAGGGGATGGTTTTGAACACTGCTGTTGACTACCCCAGTGCCATGCAGCCTTCGACACGATACCTTCCACCTCGGCTTGGGTAGGCCAGAGCCCCGTTAGCCAGCATGTGTCATGGTAACTCTCTACAGGGTATCCACTCCACACCTGTTACCACCTCCCACATAACCCAGGGTAAAAATTGCCAGCATGTGTCAGGGTAGCCCCCCCCCCCCCCCCCTCAGGGCACCCCTTCCACACCCGTTACAATCTCCACGTAACCCTAAGGTACGGACGAGGGGTTAGATTTATAGGAGGTTGGGAATCCTGTTAGGCTGACCTAAGGGCAAATCTAGGGATTGTACCAAGAGTAATACGCTCAGTGTGTGATGTAGATCTGGCTGTTGACATGCTGCAACAGGCCATTCTTGTCATATCACCAAAACTGTCCAGCCAGTGTGACTCTCTCGGCAAGGACGGTTCCTTGGTGGAACCAAGAGTTGAGCCACTTTAAAGCTTCAACAGGACGGCTTTTTAATCAAGCTGAAAGGATTGGTTACTGGGGATCATATAAGACAGCCCCCATCTGTTACAAAAAAGAGATTAGAAAGGCCAAACAGCCCTCTTGGAGGTGCAACTCTTGGGCAATCGAGGATCTACCTGACGGGGCAAGACTCATGAGGATCATGGCCAATCAGCCAACAGGTGGAATCTATTTTACTAGCTGATGGCTGATATACACAATCTGGAAAAGAGACCCTGCGGGAACTGTACAGATTTCATTTTCGACAGTCTTCTGGGGAAGAAGTAACCTTGCATGAAAAGGGGCAGCCAAACCTAAGAGCATTTGCTGGTCACAGTGAGGGCTGGAAAGTGTTTGAAAAGTCCTTGATCAGTCTGAAATAAGGTGAGTGATTAGCACTTTCAGACCATTTCAGTTGGCAGGGACTGATGGAATTGTGCCTGCACTCTGGCAACAAGAAGTCAGTCACTTAACAACTTACCTATGCCTTATCTTTATACCCTGCCTAGCAAGAGGGTACATACCTAAAGCTTGGAGGCTGCTCATGGTGACATCCCTAAACCCAGGAAGGCCAACTATACTGAGGCTAAGGCCTGTCATCCTTCATGCTGGAAACAATGGAAAAATTGCTGAACGGGCATATCAGGGATTAGATTTAGGTGCTATGTTCCCTACATCAGTACCAATTTGCCTTTCAACCAGGGAAGTCCACTGAAAACGCACTGTGTCATGTGATCACACACATATATAGAGAAAGCAGTGGAAAGCAGGGAAGTTACACTTGCAACTTTCACAGATATTGAAGGATCTTTCGATATTACCTCATTTGACATCATAACAAACAGCATGGGCTTGGAGACAACGTCTGTTGATAGATTGTGTCCATACTGAGTGGAGGAAAAGTCACAGCCACGCTGCAGGTGAAACTGTGAAGGGGTCTGTGGCTAGGGGCTCTCCACAAGGAGGCATTCTATCACCTCTGTTTTGGAGCCTTGGGGATGAACTCATAGGACGACTCAGTGGGAATGGCTGCTGTGCACGGGGGTATGCAGATGACATTACTGTCCTCATCCGCAGAAAATTCCCAAGCACAGTCTTAGAGCTTCTACAGGAGGCTCTGAATATGGTACAACCATGGTATGATAGAACTCAGCTATCAATCCACAAAAGACAGTGACAGTACCATTCACCCAGAAGAGGGATTTAAGGGGCCTGAAGGAACCAAGCCTCTGTGGACACACGTTGCAGCTGACTACTGAGATCAAATACCTTGGACTTATTCTGCACAAGGGATCGACGTGGAAGGCATGGCTGAAAAATGTGATGAATACGGCCTACAGGGCTTTTTAGACCTGTAAGGGTATATCTGTTAAAACCTGGGGTCTGAAACCCAGGGTGGTGCATTGGATCTACACCTTGGTGATCAGGCCCATATTTACCTACAGCTTCACAGTTTAGTGGCTGAGGGTTAGATATAATATCAGCAAGACAGAGCTCAGTAAGCTACAGAAATTAGCCTGGGTGGCTATAACAGGGGCATTGAAGAGCACCCCAACAGCTGCAATGGAGATCCTCCTGGGATTTCCTCCTGTCCATATGATGATTGAGGTGGGAATCTACAGACTAATGTGTACCCAACAGTGGAGACATAAATCCACTAACTTTGGTCACACCAAAAAATCTCAGGATATAGAGCATGAACCCATCCTACAGATGGGATCTGACAGGATGATTATGAGATATGCATACCACAAGTACTCACAGTCAACTTCACTGACAAGTGTGAATGTCAGAACGGGCCCAACCCAGACAACAAAGGGGGCCTGGTCTAATACACAGACAGGTCCAAGACCAATAAAGGGACTTGTGCTGGGGTGTATGGATGGGACTCGCGAAAGAGCATGGCTTCACTCGTGGACTGCACACCACAAAATTCCAGGCTGAAATATATGCCATTAAGGCTTGTATAATGGAGAATACAGAAAAGGGCTACACGGGTAAGAACATCAGTATTCTTTCCGGCAATCAGGCAGCTATCAAGGCCCGTGACAGCTTCCAGAGAAATTTCAAATTGGTCTGGGACTTCCATCAATCCCTGGTGAAACTGGCAGAACATAACAGGAACCAACTGGTGTGGGTGCCAGGACACACTGGAATTGATGGGAATGGAATAGCTGATCAAATAGCCAGACAAGGCTCCTCACATTCACTCATAGGACCTCAGCCTGCACTTGGTATATCAACAAAGGTTGCCAAGGAGGTGAAGAGGGACTGGGCGAGTAGGAAACATGAGGAGCACTGCGAGGCAGGCTAAGGGCTTTCTTAGAAAAAATACCCTCTGCAAAAAAAGGTGGGGATTTGCTCAATCTGAGCAGAAACCAGCTAAGAATAATGATAGATTTGCTAACAGGACACTGTCATTTAAAAGTCCATGTATATAAACTGGGGCTGGTAAACATTCCTGAGTGTGATAAATGCAAGCAGGCATCTGAAATGGCTTCACACATTCTTTGTGACTGTGAGGCTTTGGCCACATTAACCTTTTAAAGCCTAGCGGTAACTTTGCGTACGACCAGGTTTAACATAAAAAAATTCTACGTGGTGCCCACATTGTGTTTATGTGTTTTGTACGGATCTCAGAACAAATAGCAACTTTTGCCTTATAAAACATTAAGAGACTGGTTTTTATAACCGAAGTGGAGAGTGTTTACAGCACGGTACGGACTGAGTCCTTATATAAAGCAGATACGCTTCGTCTTTAAAGGGTTAAGATTCAGGCTCCTGGGTCATTTTATGAAACCAGGTGACTTTGTAGACAGCAAGATACTGCACTTTGTTCAAGGTGCAGGACTGCTGAATGAATGAGCTAAAGTATTGTGCAGAAGATTGATGACGGTCAAAGTGCATTCGTCACTGTGGTGCCCACCCGTATCTATTGTATTCTATTCTATTCTAAGATATCTTGCCAAGAACCTTGTTGTCTACAAGCACTTAAACTAAAATAAGGCTCTTGCAGCTGAAAGCTGCATGCAATTTCCCATATACCAAATACACCAATCAAGAAATCACATTCCACTTCCTGTGACTTTAGACTATCAATATTTTACACAAAAGATTTGCTTCTGAACAGAACTGTCATCTTCAGGAAATTGTCTGCTGACAGTACTGCTAGTCTTCATATAGCAGAAATTTAATTTTTGTTTCTTGTAGTGAGTGAGGTTCTTTCATGTGCACTTGTCTTTCATTGTCCCTCGCATGTAAAAATGTAATCAATGTAAACATTGTGAAATTTCACTTTTGTGTGTTATCATTAACTCAACGTTGCCATAGCCCTTTGAATCACAGCATCATTGGCATCAAGTATGAAAGCAAAGGACCTCAAAGCATTAATGTTGTACAGTGTTAAAAAGATCAAAAGATAATCTAAACGTGTTTCACCCCTGTTCTGCAGGTGCAACATGCGTTTTACACATGCTAACAGGCATTGTTCTGATCACCCATTGGCTACTCTGCGTCGTAGTGACGATTTTGTTTTGCGGCCTGTTGCATCCAATCCAGAACAGTCTAGTGATGTGCTTCGTTGGTTGGAGAGGTACTGAAGCTTACTTACATTATTTACAAATTCTTCTTTTCTTTCACATTCTGCTGCGACTGTACTTTTTTACATTGTGTTATTTTTAGGTATAAAAAGGATCGGGAAGAGAGAACTCCATCAAAAAAGCTTGACAAGAAAGTAAAAAGCAGGAAGAGTGAACTGGAGAATGAATCTGCTCCCCCAGCACCAACCAAGAAATGCAAGATTCGAAAGGGCTTGGTAAATGAGATGGAACAAGAAAATGTTCGTAAGTCCCCTAGAAAGATTCAGTCTGCACATACTGTTAAGAGCTGGCAGCATTCAAATAATGGTACAGTAATAGATACAAAAGAACAACCCTCACCCCATGCAACATCAGACACTGATTCAAATGATTTTGGGATTATTAACACAAATGACATATTAGAGCACAGGAAGCTTGATACGTACCGTCAAGAGCAACCAAAGAAACGGTGGCTACGTGAAGCTTGCCAGGATCAATCACTTTGGGGTGAAAAGCAGGAATTAGCTCAACCCTTGCAATGGAATGATAAAGATGAGGTTGACTGTAGTAGTCTGGATTCTCTGTCTTACACATTGCTGAATCCTGTTGATGTTCTGTCAGGATCGACTAACAAGGATGCAAATCTGACAAGGCCCACAGTTCTGATGCTGGCCTGTAAAGAGGTATCTGAAGAGAATTGTCAAGGTGACAGGTTTGCACCCTGGCAATCAGGGACAGGAAATAATATCCCTCCTGAAGATAATTTGAAGTGGATGGGTGCAATGGCGCTCATGGAATTGGCAAAGACAGAAGGGGAGTACAGTACTGAAACTGCAGTCACACCTTTGAATTTGTCGCAGCCTCGTTATACTCAACTATAATTACAGGCACCAGGCCTGTGGTTTTAAATTGTACAGGTATTAAAACATAACTGGGCTACTTGTTCAGTGCTATTGGCCATCAAAACTGTAATTCTTTCATGATTACTTTGTTTTGACACTTTCCAATACCCAGGTCCTTTTTCATAGCCATATATACAGCATATGATGTATAGGATATATATATGGGGGTTCCAGGTAGCAGGAAGGTTAATTCTACCAACTGCCAGAAATGCTTCACCTGGGAGATGTGCTACTGCATTTTCTGGAGGGACTGTAAGAACAAATAAAGGGGTGATTACAAGAATTAAGATAAGTATTCTGCAACAGTAAAGCTGCAGATATTGGTTTTCTCCAACACATTGGTGCCTGTCTACCAAACCAAACTGCAGCACCTCTTGGAAGACATTAACCCTTGGATTACTGACTGGGTACAAAACATACCCAGAGTTGGTTCTTTCTTCAACACTTGTTGGTGGTATGGAGTAACAATCTTACAGATTTTTCTATTTCTTCTTTGAAGGCCTCTTGACATGAAATTATCATTATGCAGCGAGTATATTGTTTTCCTAACATGCTATTTCTCTTTTTCAAATCCAACTGGACCATTTTGTTCCCATGTTAGTTTCATTTGTCTGACAGCCAAGAACAGAAAAACAAACTGGAAATGTTGCCAGGGCTCAGGATGGGTGTGCAAGGACCACTCTATCAAAACAATTCAAATAACATGCAAGAGTTGAAAGGAACACTCATAATAAAGACAAATTTCGTTCACATTTCTCTTCTAAACTACATTTTCTTTTTCTCAAAATTCTTAGTCATTTCATTCTGTATAGTTGCATGAGAAATGAAAAATTTGAATGAAAGATCTTTTTGTTGTTGAGTCTAAGAAATAAACATTTTAAAAAATGTTGAAAAAATTATAAAAAACTGGTACAAAATGTGTCGTCTTCTTCTTCACCTTCTTCTTCTTAATCTTCTTCATCTTCTTCTTCTTCATCTTCTACTTCTTCTTGATCATCATAGTTTAACGAGTGTCTCCTTCAGAATCATAGCCCATACGGATCTGTACAAAATGTACACAGTACAGTAAAAGCTGGAAGCTTTATTGGTCTGTAATGCAAGGATTGTTCTTCATAGTCACTGCTGAACTTCATATATCATGACTATATAGAAGCTTGTATTGTGATCAACATCATGCAAATCTGGTCACAGTAAAGGGCAAAGCATGTGAAGTTTTATCCGAAAGTTACCAAATGCTGTGCTAGGACCAAGAACGGCAAGTAGCAGAGTTTTCTGCCACGAGATGCCATAGTACTGCTATCTTCTGTGTCAGTCTAAGGAGTGTTGCAGCCATAAACCTTTTCTGCTTCTCAGTGGATGTGGATGGTTGTTGACGTGAAGTGCTGTCTTTAATTTTGTAAAGGCAAACAATGCATTTCTGTTAAGGTTCGCTTCAGACTCAGGAGCACTGCAGCAGAAATGCATGAGATGCTTGAAATGGATTTTGGTGACAATGCCGTGGGGATAACACGCTTTTGAGTGGTTTTCTTAATCCAAATATGGGAACATTTCTGTTGGAGATTGTGTGTTATCCCTCCGGAAGTAGTATGTGCGAAAACATTGAGAAAGTTTACAAAATTGTCTGTGAACACCAGTGATGTACAATTTTTGAGATAGCTGGCAGGTTAGGCCTCATATGGAATATGCGAGTAAATTCCAAAGGAGGACTTGGAACATGTGGCTGAAATTCAAGAGGTTTGTGCTTTTTTGCTCATTGACAAGTAGAAGCATTTTTTGGCCACTAGGAATGTGGTTGTGGCCCCTTGTGACGTCTTGTTTCCAATAATGAAAATGCAGCTATGAGAGTGTCATTTCCAGTACATCCCTGAAATTCAGGAACGGTCACAGACCATCCTTGATGTGGTTCCAAAAAGCCAGTTCCAGCAGTGATAGAAATGCTGGATGCATTGCATAAGCTCAGAAAGGGACAACAGGACCAATAAAAAAGCTGAGCATGTATTTCCTTTGTGACTCAGTCTGGAAATTTTGGATATATCCTTGGTACATGAGTGTGGCATGAGTTCTGTACTGCATCATTTTAAGACACTTGTAGGCTGACAGACTTTTCAACGTACTGCATACTTTGAATCAAGTTGACTAATTGAATCACTGGACTGGTTAATGTCATTTGTCAATTCCATGTGTGTTAAACATAACTAGGTAATAAAACTGTATTTCACATGAGGCATCATAATTCAAGGCTCCTTCCAACTGCGGAAGTTGGTGTAGTGGCTAGACTGTGAGCTGGACAACTGAAGAATAAGGGTTAAATTCCTGACATGGCAAGAGATTTTTCTGTCAATGAAAGTGGCTGGAGCTTGAAGTTGACCACTCACGTCCATCTACAATCAGTTTCACTAGCTGGGAAATACAGACTCCAGCACATAAACCTGACAATTCTGAAATACAAGCTTAAAGGAAAAGAATTTTTATGTGAATTTTTTTATCAAATTGCAGTACAATTCAAAGCATTTTATTCACAGCCATTAACTCTTAAAAATCACATTAGTAAGCTGGTATTCATTTTTAATTACACATTGTTGCAGTCAAGACTGAAAATTCTGCATTGTACATAACACTTCAGGAGGAATTGCTGTCATGTCACCCAAAATGTTCTGCTTCAA
This sequence comes from Coptotermes formosanus, assembly GCA_013340265.1. Taxonomy (NCBI): domain Eukaryota; kingdom Metazoa; phylum Arthropoda; class Insecta; order Blattodea; family Rhinotermitidae; genus Coptotermes; species Coptotermes formosanus. The sequence goes on from BLKM01001253.1 coordinate 3,615,877, forward strand.
TTCAGCGATAATTTCTAGTTGATTGTAACCCACAGCTTAGTTGTGTTGTGGCTAAGAACATCGTCATTTTGATTAACATTCAACTGCTGGCAAAGTAAATGCTGAGTTACAATCACAGACACACTTTTTTAGATATGTGTGCATTAAAAAAGCACTCTGTTCTGCAGACCAATCGCCATGATGACCAAATTGCTTCTAGCAGACCTGCATGTGGGCTGAAGGGCACTTCTCCCACCCTAGTAGTTTTGGGCACAGTGATCTTTAAAAGTAGTCGGGTTTCTCTGCTGGACCCTGTACAACAACCAATCACAGCAGGGGTTTGGGGGAATTCTCCTTTTGAAGCCATTAGTGGTCATGTGGCAAGGGTGTGGAAATTGTCCTGAGCAGTCAGAGCAGTCTAGTGTTGTCACATTTGTCAGTTAACCAGGGAAACTGAGGGATGTAAAAGACATTAAACCCTTGGCAAAACTAATGAGTGTACCACATTACCTGACTGGAACTTGCTGAAATACAGACAACTGCAGCTGGACCCCCCTTCCCCACACACCACCACCCTACTGCATAGCCTTCTGCTGATTGGTTTTCACCCGAGCTTTATAAAAATTTATATAATGCCAATACTAAGAATGCTTGGAGCTGGACGTCACTCTCCCATATGCCACGCTTCGTAATTTAGTACAGGGGCAACTTCCCCATTATCTCTAACATTTTCATTACTGTAGATCCTGGAATTAATGGACATCTTATTTATGAATTTTGGAAATAATGGACAAAATATGTTGGTTCCAAAATTTTCGTCCACCATGGGAATGTGTGAAATTAGTGCCTTCAACTGTTAATTAGTGAACTAGCCGTTAAGTGGCGGACACAGACAAGCGCTCAGTCTTGCTGACACTAGCATGAGGGTAGTAGTGTATTGCTCTTTTCATAACCTGGATCGTGGATTTATTATATTTATCTGAAATGTATTAAATTCCAATTAGCGATGGCTTCCAGACAAAGTGATAGTGCTAACACAACAGTTGTGTACAGTATTCTGTGTATGCATTAGTGTTATATACACACTACTGTATTACTGTTTTGGTGACTCTTAGGCTATACACACACACACACACAATTCGTAAGTACCAGACAATTGGCATTATCAGACCACCCACTCCCCCGGTTAGTCCATTCATTCAAAGGTCTACAGTACATTGTCCTTCAGACTGACAGTAACAGACTGTATGAAAGTTGTTGCTTTCAAAGGGTGAACACAAGAATATTTCCTTCCTTTCTCTTATTCAGAATTTTTATTAAGTTAATCTAAAATTCTGTCCTTGAGTTTCAGTATGATTTATAGATGCTGTATTTGACTGTTTCATGTTCAGATGCATCAGAAGATAGCATTCATTATTCGCAATATTTGTCGCTTGGTTTAAAAAAAAAAAGAAAAGCAGGTGTGCTGATGAGATGGGGAGGGCAAGTATGAGTAACACATGGAAATGAAAAATTAATACAAAATTTTAGTTCTATTACCTGAAGTTAGGAGACCACTCAGGAGCCCAAGGGTCAGGTAGGGGGGTGGGCAGGATTTACCTGGCTCACAATACCACAGATAGGCTTGGCAAACATGTTGTTGGATTGCTGAGCTCTGTAAATGGACAGGAATTTCATGATGAGCTGAGTGACTTAGTTTTTTAAGAAGTTAACTTGTTTATCTTTTTCAAACTATAAACTGATTTTCCACACTGTGGACCATCTCCAGATTGTCAAACATTGAACCCAGCCTGTGAATTTTGCATGTAAAGTGGACAGGGTGTAGTATAGTTCACACAGTTTTGAAAGTGTCATTGCATTTGTATAATTATTATGTTGAAATCAGGAAGTAACATTCATATGAGCTCATTCATAGTGACAGCACATAACCTTTATTAACCTTTTAAAGCCTAGTGGTAACTTTACGTACCACCAGGCTTAACTTTAATCAATTCTCCATGGTGCTCACACTGCGTCTGTGTGTTTTGTACTTATCTGGGAACAAATAGCAACTTTTACCTGACACATCATCAAATGACTGGTTTTTTAAACTGAGGTGGAGGGTGTTTACTGCACGGTACGCCCTGAATCTTTATTTTAGACAGAATGTGTTTCGTCTTTAAAGGGTTAATTTAAATAGGCATCATACATTCTGGCAGTTGACTTGCTTATTACATCTGTGGTATATATAATTCATAGAATATGATATAGGGTGTACTTTTCTCACTGACATAATACTTGCACATTTTAATTTAATGCTGCACTATTGCCAGTCTTACATGTCTTTGGTTGACCTTTTCTAGCTAAATGCGACTGCAGCATGCAACAGTACAGTGTGTGCGTCCTGTATTGTCTGAGAGTAATAAATTTTTAAAATGGTGTATACTTCCTTCAAAGGCTGCAGCTGGGGACACTGACAGCTAAAAGTTAGTTGAGTTCTTAAAACTTATTTCTTGCACTTTAAAGAAACATGCTAGTTGTTACTGTCCAAAGAATTCTGAGAAGTTACCTTTCACACCTGCCAGCAGAATTATTCAGAACAAATGTTGGTACTAAAAATGATTTGTTCTTCTTCATGGTGTGATGTGAATGAGATTACACCAGGATTTTTTTTAATTTCATTGTGGCTTCAGATGTTCCATGAACTGGCTTTAGTGTGTAACTTTACACTTCTGCTTTTTCCATCTGAGTTCAAAATGGAAATTTCAGAAATGACAATAAGGAAGAAATGAAGGTTACACTGAAAACATATGATTCATGGGCACATACATGGTTATGTATGAAAAAAGAAAGTTTAATTCAACACGTCACAATAAATTGTAATGTAACAAGCCAGCTATTCCTGGTGGCATAATGGCAGCAGTTTTATTTATGATTGTCCCTTGATGTGTTGTTTTTAGATGTTACTCTTTCAGATTTGCACTGTACTTGTTATTAACACATCAACAAATGGCATATTGATTGTGAACTAATGCTGATTAGGAAGACAGCTCTAGATTGAATTAACAGATTGCCTATAATTTAGGTTGCAAGTAAGTACTGAACATTTAAGGTAACTGTAACAACTTTATACTGTAGAAGTATGTGATTTTAATCTTATGTAACATTATAATTTGATAAACTTTGACAGTACTTGACAACAAATATTTGAGATTATAACACACCAAATTTACAAGGGTATCAATTTTAAATCGTAAAATTGTTAATTCTGAAAGCTGTATTACACTAGGGAGTCATTTGCTGTCTGGCCATGTCCACTGTCTTGTATTCAGAAAAAGTAGATGGTGTTTTAGAAAGTGGATGTGTTTCCATCCTCAGGTGAACTCTTGGGTGAGCATCTACTAATTTGGGTTCAATAGAAAGAGTTTTCTTAATCACTACCAACCTGTGGGATCACATTTGGTCCACAGGAGATAATATAGAATACGCAAATCGATAGCCTTCCCTTTCTGTCTTAGTTTTTTAGGTCTTTGCGGATATTCTACAATTTTCATTGTATGTTTTCTGTTATCTCTGGTAGACATAACCTTGTCCTAGGTGCATATATAGGGGTAGTTAATTGACCACAATTCTGCAGTGATGGTGCAGTCCTTCTCGTAGATTCAGTTGAGTAGATGCCTGCGCAAAATTTCAACGAAGGACACAAACAGTTGAGTTTCCGAACTTTTTCTGTTTAATGCAAGGCAATGGAAAAGATCCAGAAGCCATCTAAGTCTAACTTCAGTTTATTTCAGTTCATTTGAATTAATTAGGTCGACTGCATATATATTATTATTCTGGTGCTGTATTGGGTGCAGATTTATTCTTTTTATATGACCAGACACGTATTTTGTATATGAGTGTAAATGAAGTCATAGCACATCACGACATTATTTCAACAATACCGGTGACTCAGTAAATGTGGAACCAGGTTGATTTTTTATGTATGTTAAAGGAAAGAAATCTCATTTACTTACTGTTGCACAAACATCACTGCATTAGGGGAGGTTAGATTATTTGTTATGGATTGTGTATTTGCTGGAAACAAAAACTTCCTACTTAATCTTTGATTTTTGATAAGACTGAAGGAGAATGCCTCATCCCATATCTCTGGATTTGCTTCATTTCTTACCGAACAGTTTGGTATAGCACTCATGCTGTAGACTTGCATACTGGAGCTGCCTCGTTTGTATCTCTGCCGGGTCACCAGTAGCCATGAGTGTTTTGCAATTTTCTTGTCCTTCCAGGACTGTACCATGATTAGGCCATGATTGTTTCCTTTCACATGCTTTCCAGTTTGTCATTTACCAGTATTCTACCATCAACTCTACACAGTTTGACAGGCTGACTATATCATAAAATAAACCACCAAACCACATCCAAGATTTGTATTGTGCTTGTTTTAAGCATACATAGCCCAGAGTAGTCCATGTTCTTGGAGAAAGTATTGTAACTTCAAGACCAAAAATATCCTGTTATTAACATGTTCTACTTCTCATCATTGCTGATGCTACAGAACTACACGCATGCAGTCCAATATTTTGCATTCTTTTACCATCTCTTCAACCATTTGAGCATGACACGCTCTATCAGCCATTCTGCTGGCTCGAAAAGGCGACTTCAATTCGTGCTTCTGTTTCTAAAGTACATGATTTGAATTGCTTATGACATGCATATGGGAGCCTGCATGGTTTGGTGGATGGGCATGACGTTGCACCTGCTTGAGATGTTAATGTGCATATGAATTGCATGCAAAATAAAACTACCGTGTAACTACTGGAAAAATTCAAATGTGGCAGGCCTTCCAGAATGTGCCTCATGGTGCAGATAATTTCATGACAAGGAGAGGATGATTAACAAACAACGCTTCCTTTTATTTCAAGGACTCTGCTTATACAGAGGGCCTATAAAAGCACCATTATTAAGTTGTATTAGCTGTGATAAGGGCACATCACAGTATCTATTCTGTCTCGCTTCAAAATTTAATTTAAACTTGCAAATACAAACATCTTCCAGACTTGAAAAACATACCATTTTAATCACTGTTATTACATTACGATCCTGCTTGTATATACTGAACAAATGGTTCTGTCATGTGTAGTACTATATGTAATAGATTTACACTTTTTCAACCTGGTTTCTCATTTCAAATGTTTTTGTGATAGTGGATCTTTGGTGCAGTGGAGAAGGTAGTCCAGTTACCAGTGTTATGTGTCCTGTCACCATTAAATTCAAATTGAGTAAATATTAGTCATGTATTGTACCTGTTAATACATTTTTAAATTGTGTCCAGCAATGGATTGAAGCATAGGTATTAAAACTGAGCTTTTAATGCATTCTTATAAAAACAAATATATCAATGTATAAATAACTAAAATTAGTGTGAAAGCTTTAAGTCTGTATATTGTAAATGTGTATACTGTAAAGTCTTTTTAGCTTTAACTTCACTTTCACTTTGAATTGGTTTGGGACTTTCTCAGAGTCTTTTTAGTGTACAGCTTTATTTTTCACAAAGAATAGTTTATTCACTTTGTATTTATAATCTCATAAAGAAATAAAAGAGCTTTAAAATATTGCTTCTTGTATTATTTCTTTCCAAAAAATTGGTTAAGAAACCAAAACTGCCATATGTATATAAATAGAGAGATTTATGTATGGAGTGGTAGGGATCTAACAGATCTGTGATGAGTGAATAAATCATGAATTTATTTAGTATATTCTCTCTGCAAACGCTCCCTGTCCTGCAGATGTTAAACATTAGATTTGTAACTGTTGTGCATATTAGGGCCTCTTGACATAATGCAGATGGGTTTCAAGATATAGACATAGGCATAAAATTGGGAAAAAAATACAATCATAACTGCATAATTAGGCAGTTTATCATGTGCAGAAATGTCTGAAAAGTGATCTGGAATATGATATGCTGTGATGTGGTCTGCTGAGGAGCAGGAATCCATGAAGGGCTGAAAAATTTTACCCTATGTTCAACTAACAATGGGTCAAACAATGAACACTATTAAGTGCTTTTTAATTTTGCCTAGGAATATGTCATTGGAAAAGTACTCCTGTCACATGCTACTTAATTTTTAAACTTGTGAAGGACCCCTTTGTACTTAGTTGAATCAATGTGTTTATTCCTTGCATAATTACTGGTGTTAACAAACACCAATAATTAACCATCTACCACACACTTATTGCATCATGTACAATTTCAAGTCCTATCACATGATTGCTGTCTTTCATATATTTCTGTAATCAGCTACATATTTTGGCTGTCGTGAGCCATCCTCAGGCAAAGTATAATAAAATAAAAAGAAAATGTAGGACTCTAAGTGTAATATTATTAAAAACTGAGATCTCAGCCTTGTCATGTCAGTTGCATTCATATATTATATTACATTAAAAAATATTAAAAATATCATTGGTTAAGGTGGATTGTCATATAATGCAATATTCAAATACAGCAGGTATAGTCCAAAGGTTATTTACATGAGTACAGTTGAAAAATTTTATGTGTGTGTGTGTGTGTGTGTGTGTGTGTATAAAGAAATTAAAAACAGCAACCATTTGTATGATAAACACATAGTTGTGGCAAATAAAATATTTGAAGTAACAGTAGAGAATGAACATACATATTACTGTGCAGGTCTAATCTCTACCAATCCCTTCCAGTCATAATGTAATAAACATAATATGGCACACAGGCAGTGACATACAGTAAGAAGACAGTGTACTTTATTCTACAAAATTCTGTGAGTACATTTTAATGTACTGTGCATTAATAACAATATCTGTTAGTTACCCTTAAAATAAAATTAAATCTAACAATATTACAGGAAATAGTAACAATGATGATATACCCTTTCTAGCCTTGACAAACATACATCAGGTTATGCAGCCCAAATTTAAGTTAATTTTATGTTCTAGAACCATATACAGTCGACCTGTGTTATAACGGTTCTTTTGTTCATTTCCCAGTTGTTTCCCTATGCTTTATCTAACTTGACCTCAGTTATAACAGACTTCTGTTATAACGGTTCATCTGTTCATTCCCCGGCTGTTTCCCTATGCTTTGTCTAATTACCTTGGTTACACCAGCCTCTCATACATCGGATTTCTCTGACATTCCCTATCAGTCAGTTTTCCTGAGCTGTACCCTCTTTGGCAAAGTAATGGACAGTTCACAACGGTTACAGTGTGGTTCAGCGCAGAGTGCTGACTCATCAGAACGACATGAAAACTGCATATGTGATTTGATAGCATTTTGTATGGGGAGACGCCCAGGAGAACTGTAGATTTTGCACTTTGTTTGGCTTTCCTAAGGACAAGGTCCAGCCATTAGTGGTTATAATGGATAACCCAGGGTGGTCTGTACCTGATGATTTCTGTTGTTAATGCACCAGCGGGAATGTAATTGCCATATGCGAGATTTTCTTTGGCATTTGGATGGTAGAGAGTGCTGTCATAAATCAATTACTTTGGTGCATTTACTTATAACCTTTCAGGTAGCGAATTTGTAAGGCCTTTATTTACTCTATGTAACCAGAACTGATTGTTTGGCCACAAAATGATATGTGTCAGTAATGGCCGACCAACCAGGTGCGAATACGCATTTAAAAGTTTTGAGTTATGTTGTAAAATACAGTAGGTGCATAAAGGAGAGGAACATTCAGGCATCTCGGTGCATGGTGCTTCCATCACATCAAGGGTCAAAATGTACCTGTTCATGTCCATATGCAATAAAACTGAAAGTGAATGTAACTTAAGTGGTAATAATTTTAAATGTTACTTTAAAACCTTCTTTATGGACATGCCTGGGGGTCCATTATAACCGAGGTTGACTGTGTATGTGTGTGTGTGTGTGCGCATCAGTTTACTAGGTCACATGTTCGATATAAACATTTCATTTATAATCCTATAGAGTACTGACAGAAGTTTTATCTAATTAGTGACTGAGTAGCAGACCGAGCTCACAACCAGAAACATCAACTTAGGTGCACGCAGCTGCAGACAGTAATATAACTAACTAACTAACTCCATGGAGCAGAGGCCTTCTTGAGAAGCTAACAGTGTCTCAGCTAGTCAACAAATTCCCCGCATTTTATGGAACCCGAAGGTTCATTACCCCATTCACAAGAGCCCGCCACCTGTCCCTATCCTGAGCCAGCTCAATCCAGTTCATATCCTCCCATCCTACTTCCCGAATATCCATCTTAATATTATCCTCCCATCTACGCCTGGGTCTCCCAAGTGGTCGCCTTCCCTCGGGTCTCCCCACCAAAATCCGGTATGCACCTCTCTCCTCCCCCATACGTGCAACATGCCCCGCCCACATCAGTCTTCTCGATTTGATTACCCGAATAATATTTGGTGATGAGTACAGGTCATTAAGTTCCTCGTTATGTAGTCTTCTCCAATCCCCTGTCGCCTCGTCCCTCTTAGGCCCAAATATCCTCCTCAGCACCCTATTCTCGAACACCCTCAGTCTTTGTTCCTCCCTCAGTGTGAGAGACCAAGTTTCGCATCCATACAGAACAACAGGTAAAATTATAGTTCTGCATACCCTAAGCTTTGTGTTTTTGGATAGCAACCTGGAAGACAAAAGATTCTGCACCGAATGATAGCAAGCATTCCCCGCCTTCAATCTGCTCTTAATTTCTTCATGAATGGAGTTTCGATTCATTAGGGTTGCACCTTACCACTGGAGGGGAGAGTAACAGGAAATGACTATAATACAACAAAAAATGTAGTGAACTTTCAACCTGCACAGGGTTCTCTGCAAGAATAAACCAAGGAATTACCCTTTAGCAGGAACAAATAATTCCACATGAACACCATAAGATTGAGAAATACTTTAAGTCAAATACTCAACATTTTAATGAGATTTTTTAATGAAATGTAGTGACCTTTTACCTATGTACATCTAATCCTGATTTTTGCACATCAATAGAAACTATGTGCATAATGCCTGTTATATCTGTACAGGAAATAATAGATTATTGTATATTTCGCAGTTTTACAATTTTAAAATTTGTTATATACCTTTGAAACCTTACAGTTTACAGAATGGTCAAATTATTTCCATTTTAATGTAAAATGGGCCTCTGCCTCAACATTTGTTTTCCTTTATAGTATGTATTCTTACCTGATCATGGTCACCTTGTACGACTGAAATGTGTCATAAGACATAATAAAATCAAGAAACAGGGAATGCTGTTTTGTTTGTCTGTATACATTGGAAACAGTGGTTTTATAATAATATTCTCACTGAGTTTCGTACATGCATGGAGCTAGTTAGGCTAGATAAAATGTGTTTAAATACAACTCTCAATAAAACCCAGATAGGCAAAAGTGTCTCATAAATTTCCTTTTCAGAATGGTCTGAAAGAAGGCAATGCTTTATCACTATTGCGTTTTAAATATGTTTTGAATTTTTGAATGTACCATTAGACATGTTCAAGCAAAGTGGAAGGGATTGAAACTGAATGGGACTCAAGACAGTGTTTGAATTACTAGCTCTATGGGCAGTTGTACAGTCTGTTGGAAGAACTCATATTCCCTCACCTCTTCACTTACATTTCCAACAGAAGCTTGAGAATTTTTCCAAGGTACCTCTGAATTTATTGTATCTGAAAATAAGACAGGTCCAGTTTTTCTTGTCGCACTCATGGCACAACATACCAAATTTTAATGTCAAGTAACATCACCCCATTTATTAATCTGGGAATATCCACTGATCAGTTATCGTTATTTTGAGTAATTACAAGGTCATTTAAGTAAAAGCCTCATGTGTAGAATAATTTAGCAAGGGACTGACGTCACTACTACATGCTGATTCACAGAACCAGTCACAAAAACACAGCCTGCTTCTTGGAGTTTTCACATCACTGTAAATTTGTGCAGTTCCAAGTGAAGCAATTTTTTTGGCTGCATGTACAGCTGACTTTGGCATGCTGGTTTCCTATGATAAGTGTCTTTAAGGTTTTCACTGAGCTGCTTTAAATCCTGCTCCATTCTCATATAATGTTTGTTTCGAAAGAATGTATATTTGGTGCCACTTCTTCATCGAGAAGGAAACTGTTGTTTGAAATTTGTTCGTCAGTAGATATATTGATGACTTCAAAGGAACTGAAACACTCAGACATATTTTAAATTTACTATAACACTTTTTCTAGCATGTCTTCTTTATGCAGTGGAACCTCGGTTATAAAACATCCAGTTGTATGACATATCCTGTTTTACGAATTTTTTGGATGGTCCTGGCGACACTCTGTAAAAGACTGTAGTAGATTATGTTCAGTTGTATATCATTCACTTACACGACATATTCAGTTGTGCGACCTAAATTTTCAGTGCACTTGAATAAGATTTATTCTCTTGTACGTCAACCTTCATCAACTTTGTCGAATGTGACCATGACATCGCCATTTGCGGTAAGAGAACTGACTCAGAAATTTTATCTGAAGTAACCACACTGTCAGATCACAGTGATTCTGAGCACAGTGAGGAAGAGACAGAAGAGAAATCCACTCCTTCATCCTCCAGTGATGCCATTTCTGCCTTGACAACTTCAAAAGGCTACCTGTGCACTCGGCAAATGAGTGAAGCAGATGAAGGGTGTCTCTTGTGGTTAAAGTGTCTGTTATACGAGGCTGGTGAGACTAGAAGTAAACAGACAACCGTTGACAGTTTTCTAGTTAAGTGACAAGTTTGTGCAAATGCGGCAGTTATTTTTTAATTGTACTGTATTTAATGCCATGATGTCTTTCAAATGTGATTGTTCAATAACTGTATTCAAGAATTTGTGTTCTTTTTAATTGACTTAGTGAGATTTCTAGGCATTGTCCTTGATTTTGCACAGAAATCGTGTGACTGTGATTTTTTACCCATATTCAAATAAAAGTGGCATACTCAGTTGCACGACACCCTCAGTTACACAATGAAATCTTCCAGTCCTTTTAGTGATGTGTAATTGAAGGTCCACTATATAGGTTTCCACAATAAAAATCCTGTTTCCATATTCAGGAACAAAGACAATTTACATCATATTGAAAAGGCCCAGTGTTGCACTCTACGTACATTACTGAACCACAATGTACGATTTATGCCTTTTGCAGGTAGCATATTAAACTTGACTGTATGATCACACTGACATGACTCAATATAACCACACTTACTGTGATGAGACTGATTTTCTGTGACTCATGCTGTACTGTATCAGGCTGCCACGTACTTAGGTCCTGCTTTCAATTTCCTTTACTAGGGTGGCCAAATCAAGGAGAATGAGACAGGCAGGGCAATGCATATACAGTTCTTGTAGGGAAACCTGATGGAAACTGACCACTTGGAAGACTCAGGCATAAATTGAAGGATAATATTAAAACAGATCTTACAAGAATAGAATATCATGGTATGTTGTAGACTGGATTCAGGACAGGGACAAATGCCAGGCTGTTGTGAATGTGTTAATGAACGTTTGGATTCCGTAAAATGCAGGAAATTTCTTGACTAGTTGAGGAACAGAGTTGACAGAGTTTCTGAGGAAGAACTCTGCTCCATGAAGTTAGTTAGTCAGTCAGTCAGTGGGTCAGTTAGTAGTTGGTCGGTTTAAATTTTCCAGCACCGGGTTCTGTTCTGAGACAGGTGCATAGAGATCAGCCAAATTAACTGCACAGGAGCAGTTATTTAAACACGATTTATGTACTAGCCTACTAAGACGAAAATCATGTTGAGTGCCCAAATTAAGGTCGCTATAACTGCTAAGCATTATCAGCACAGAAAACCCCGTGTTCCTGTATATGATTTTTAGGTGAATATTTCACCAGCTTTCCTATGTTGGGTTTCCACTTCCATTTGCAAGGCTGTAATCAAGAAGGATCTTAACCCTAAGAACTACTGTAAATAATTTTATGTGACTACAGCTTTACTAAGCAACTCCACAAAGCCAAGTCCTTCTTGAGAAACTAATAGTTGCTCAGGTAGTCACGAAATGTCCTGAATTTTATGGTACCTGAAGATTCATTACTGTGTTCACACTGGCCCCTTTCTTGAACCAAACTAATCATGTGACATCCACCCACCCTATTTCTTTGGCATCACTTTAATAGTATCCTCCCATAAAAGTCACATAATTCACTGTATCAAAGTTTTTGTAGAAACTGCAATTTGCAGAATTAATACCAGGATTGAGTGATGCCTGCAGGCAGGAAACACATTACTGTGTATTCTAAACACAGTCATGACTTGGTGGGCTGCTGATCATTATTTCCAACTTCAATTCCTGCAAATAAACTGAACTCTCACAGGACCAGCAGGGAAGAGCAACGTGGAGTAGATCTGTTCCAGAGGGTCTGTAATTGGGTACTGCAACTTGAAGTTCAGAAGAATACAGCACAGGGCAACATGAAGGTCTTGTTCAGCAAACCGCATCCCTTTAAGAAAAAATGCAAGAATTTGATATGTGACCAGTTGATTCTCCTGAAATATGAAACATGTTTTGCTTATCTATTTTTTTAACCATTCTTTATCTACTTCCCATCCAGTTAAAATGTGAGACAAAGAAACCCTTCCAAACAAGGTCGCTCAGTAAAATACTGACCCATGGAATTCTCTACATTTCTTCTTCCAGGTAAAAACATATTGCCTGAAATTTTATTATGTGTAGCAAGAAGAATATCTACAGTGTTATTTGTGTGTAGGAAAAAAGTATAGACACTCAGAATAGAAAGAAAGCAACTGGTGGACATGAAAGCCACTTAACGCAATATAGGTGTGAGCCCCCTATTTCACTTTCACTTATGCTGTATTTCCTAGTATATAAGACACAGTTTATTTCCTCGAAATTAACCCTGAAAATTGCAGTCTTAATTATAAATGGGACAGCCATTATGAAAACATGGTAAATATGAAAACATGTAACATTCATTTATAAATCAACTTGTTACAATAAACACACAATAAATTTTGTTTGCTAAAAGAAACATAAGAAGGTACTTGTATTTCTCAATTTCTCCTTTCTAAACCTCCATGAATCTTAAAGTCATAAGTGTGTGCAGCGCAATTTGTTAGGATGTGCAACCAAGAATTTTATTTTTCATTTTTTTATACTGTGAACATTTATTGACTATTCAAACATAAGGACATTAGGTACTTCTATTTACCATGCAAACTTAAGAAACTAGAACTTAACTGCTTTTAAGATTAACAACTTGACTGTACTTAAAATATGAAATTAAAAAAATGGGACACACAATATGAAATTTTTGCTGTTCTTGAGACATTAGGTTGTGCCTGGGCATATACAGCACACTCTGTATGCACAATTATGCTTATACTGCAGAAATAACAATATATTTTCTTCCTTTAGATGAAATGAAATATTGAAACTTTTTATCAAGCACAAAAATACCCCACTTCAACTAGTACAAAGAAGTAAACTGCAGAAATATGCACACACTTAACATTTCATTTCCTAAAACTGGCAGTGTACGATAAACTCTGCAATCTTGGTGTGTTGAATTATGGATTATGCACAAAACCACACTGTGTGGTACACTGTACAGTCCATAACTCGACACTCTGTCAGATGGTGAACTGCCAACTGAAGCCTCTCTGTACATCATCCAACCAACATCAACACACTCTTCTCGTAATAACTCATATTTATGTACTTTATATATTATTGGTTCATATGTCTCTAATTACACCTTTAAATTGGTTCTGATATTTTTATGTTTTTATAATTTCATTTTATACTTTTAATATACATAAGCTTTTTATTTTATATCCCTGAAGATGGCCACATGTTTGGCTGAAAAATGTAGGAGTTCACTGTATGTGTAAAACCAGTTTTAATATAATTCTGTTTGCATTTATTGGTGTTGTTATTGCATATATTTAATTACTGCATGGCTCATGAATCATATAAAGTTTGTAACAGGAGCATTGTGTGATTAAAGAGCGTCTCTTTTGCCCCCGTTCTTGACGTCTAATATGCAGTTTTTTTGGTGAAAAATCAGTCTCTTTCTTCACTGATATAAACTGGATCTTAGGTAATATAAGTGTCATCGAAAGGTGTTAAAAGGAAACCACTGGCTGTCAATAGAGAAAAGTGTGGGGTTTACAGGGAACATGAATATGAAGGATGCAATAATCTTTGAATTTGCAGAAATATTTTATGAAAGAGTGCCTTGAATGAGAGGTGTAAACAAAGTGCAGCTTCAACACAACTTACGAACCAGTTTAAATGGGGTGTAACTAATACAGATTCTGATGTAAAAAAGGAACTAGAATGTCACCCTAATGTTTCAGAAGTTCTTGATGACATTCATACTTACTAAAGCACCCAAAATAAAGTTATGTGATACTGCTTTATGGTCTAAAGTAGCACAGAAGAATCACAGACAGCCTAAGTCTTTATGGTCCAAAGAAATTTCAGCTTATGAAGTATCCTCAAGATGAAAATGTTTGACATTTCCCAGATAGCCATTTTTTCCATAAACTTGCAAATGACAAGTTTTTTTCATGTGGATGGTTGCTGTATTAAGAAATTGCAGCTGGCATCTTCTGTACAAATGATGGCTTCAATGATTGGACTGTTGTATAGGAAACTCCAAATGTCATGAAATCTGCAGTAGTCACAGTTATTTTGTCAAGAATGTATAGAAGTTGAATCGACACTCACAGGCAAAAACATTTGACAAGCTAGAACAACTGCTGATTCAGAAAGAATCAGAGTACTGGAAAAATACTCTGAACAGGTTATTTAAGACAGCTTTCTATACTGCAGAAAACAATATGGCATTTTGGGTAAGTCGAATAAGTTATACATACAAAATAACAGAAAATATTTTGGCCTCATTCAATTGCTGGCAAAATTCGATTCTAGAACTCAAGAGCACATTAGATGGTAACTGGCAGATCATTATTGTGGAAAAATATCCTAAATGAACTTACTAGATTAATCACAAAACAAGTTAATTTTAAATAACTTTATGTGTTAAAAATGCAAAATGTTTTTCTATAATAGCTAACTGTACATCAGTTATTGGTCATGTGCAACAACTATCTGTGACAATAAAATATTTTATTGTTAAAAATGAAAATAAAGATGGAGAAATCTGTGAAAAATTCCTGGGATTAATTTCTGTAGATGACTGCAGTCATAAGAGACTCGCAGGTGTTACATTGAGAAAAATAAAATTTGTTGAAAGGCTGTAGAGGAATAGATTATGACAATGCAGCCAACATTAAGGGCAAGGAAGAAGTGTGCAGAATAGAATTTTAGTTCAGAATCCAATGACAATTTTTATGTCATGCCGTTGTCATAATCTAAATCTTGTGCTGTGTGGAGGGACAAAATCATTCATCAAATCTGTCACTTTGTTTGGTGTCTTAGGTAGACCATATTCTGTATGTACCACCTCATTTAACCATTAAAGATCTTAAATTAGCATGTAAAATCTTCCACCCTAAAGCAGATCAGCAACACGCACTGGGATGTGAAAATTGATGGTGTAAATTTCTTGGACACAGATATTCAATGTCCACGATGCAGTTATCACCCTTGCTGAGATAGAGGAAGGACACGAACCTGATATTTCTCATGAAGCTGCTACTCTGTGTCAAACATAGTCTCTCAGCAAAATATACTCAATCACGTTTCCTTATTGACCAGCCCATCAGTAGACCCTGTACTGGTGATGTAATCAATGAACGGAACAAGTGGGAAAACTTAGCAGGTGTTAACATAAAAACTGAAAGGTACAAAACATGAAGAACTTAAGGAAGCATTATCAAAATGTATACGGCATTTAAGTGCTGAAAAGGATGAAGTTATTAAGGAAGGGGAGGACATAAGCCAAAGATGTGCATGACAGAATTTACGTACAGCAGTGAGTGGTTGCACCACTTTATACAACATCACTATTCTAGCAATAGAAGAAGAAGAAAGGGCAGAGACAACTGCAGATGGCTGTGGGTAAGAAAAAACTGTGCAGGGAGCTCAAATATCTTTTAAAAAAATCTGTCAGTATTTTGAACAGAACAGTAATGACAAGAACATACTGCAACACCTTGTAGCTCTGTACATTGCTATTTCTAATGTTAGTTCAGGCATAAAGTGGGAAATATTTCACACCATTGGAATGACATTGAATTGCAAGAAATGTAAAATTACTGCATTAATTATCCTTCTGAAAATTTGTTACCTTGTAATTAACCCTTTAAAGACGAAGTGTATCTGTTTTATATAAGGACTCAGTGCGTACCGCGTTGTAAACACTCTCCACTTCGGTTACAAAAAAACAAACTCTTAATATTTTATAAGTCAAAAGTTGCTGTTTGTTCTGAGATCCATACAAAACATATAACGCAATGTGGGCACCATGTAGAATTTCTTAATATTAAAACTGGTGGTATGTAAAGTTACCGCTAGGCTTTAAAAGGTTAATGTCCTTTGTCACTCTAAGTAAATTTTATGAATCTAAAAAAATTACAATATTTTGATTTACCACCATCCTTGATATACTTTCCACCCTCAATAAACTGCCACAAAATATGGTTAACAAACAATGGTGGTATATCAGGGTTTGACTGTGTGTTACATAGTTTCAACAAGTTAATCGGATTGAAACATTAATGAAATATTTGACAAATATACCGACATCAATATAAACACATGCCTTTGTTTTTTAACTCTATTCTATCACTCTGCAACAAGCACTCAGCAGATTCAAAAGAATGAATGGTGTCTTCTTATACAGAGGGTCCAGTGTAGACATTAGAGAAGGCAATAATGAAAATTCAGGTTCCACAAATGTGGGTACTTTTTTGACTAACCAAGTGTCCATTAGCCTGTAAATAAAAGCTATTCCATGTAGTTAGCTGGATGGTGTTAGTCAGTACACTAGAACCAGAATCGTAAGGCATGAACTTCAAAACTATTATAACTGTATTTATATAGAATTATGTAAATGCAGTGCAGTGTGTCTGAGAGCTTCCGTTTGAGGGGAGGGATAGAGCTTTCTATTTAAACTTGGGTATTTGAGTATTTATGTATTACAGTATTTGAGAAGAAGAAATTTCTTTTAGTCTAGTTACAATAGAAATCCTGTATATTAAAAAAGTGTCTCTAAGTAAGCATATATTACCTGCACATGTACGTACACCATGACCAAATGGTGTCAAGAGATATGGATGGATGTCACTGGATTCTCCACCTCGCATCCAACGTTCAGGCAAAAACTTCAAAGCGTTTGGGAAATATTCTTCCGATTTAAAGTGTACATGTGGATTTAAATTAACATGAGTCTGGAAAGGAGGTTGATAAATATGAATCAAACTCTTAAATACAATCATAAAATTGGTAAATAAAATCTGATGTTCTTATAGCAATGAATATTAATAGGATTACAGTCTTCTGTATGTGCTTTCATGTAGTTTTGTAAATGGATACCAATATTTCAGAGTACTTTCTGCCTCCATTTCCCCTGAAGGCAGTGTTAGTAGGCTGCTCTGCAGCTGTCATTTAAATAGGTTATATTTCAAATACTGAGGAATTAAAAAAAGCTACCTACTTTTGCTGGCACATGGTAACCCGAAAGAACCAAATCCTTTGGAATGATTCTTGAAATCTCTGTTCCAATGGGATATAACCTATAAAAAATCAGTAATCAAACAATAGTGTTTCACAGAGGCGATAAATAAATATCTACCAGCTTACAAATTCTTGAAGTTTCATGGTGAAAATACTCTGAAGCCATAACCTTTATTTGCACTGTAATTACAAAACCAGAAATAAAATTACTACAGCTTTTGCCACCAATCTCAATACTGAAGATACACCAAGGCACGTTTTTGCTTGCCATTCCATTTCCAAGTGTAAAATATCACTACCATTCACTCCTCCAGAATTTGGAACTTAATGGTTAATACACATGCTCTCATGTGAGACTACAGGCTTAAACCGCGGTGTAAATGAGATCTTCACTCTTCTGGAATGTTACACAGCGTAGATTGGTAGTTACCGACGTTTCGGGACAACCTGTCGGTAATTAACTACCAATTTATGCTGCGTAATATCCCAGAAGTGCAAAGATCTCAAAATGGTCTCAGCTGAAAATGGGAGGAAATGTGTGACAGAGGGAAGACCCACACTCCTGACATTATGACAAGCTGCGATGTCGATTGGAACACAGTCCTAATTTCTTTTGCACGGCAATCAAGCAATCGATATATCACTGAGAAACAGTCTTAATTGATATCAAGTGCGGTCCCAGACTCTTCCATTTTTGTGTGTGTGGGGGGAGGGGGGGTCGTGATCCTGAGGCTATGAGTAATTTATGTTTGATTTTAAAAACTACTTTGTAAAAATCATATTCTATGCATAACTGTGCCATAACACAGTTTGCAACTGCATTTATATAAATACAAATATAACTACATGTTCCATGACTCACTCACATAATTGAAATCACAAGGTCCAATCGCCAGGGTCTTTTTTAATTACATCTCAGACATCTTAAGAATTTCTATATTATTTTTCAAACTTCTAATGTACTAGTCATGAGCTGATTTCAGTGGTTCATTTCGACTGCAGGGTAAATCACATAAATGTTTGATATAATCATGTGTACAAAATCTGTGTTTTTTAAATTTTGATTTTGGAGGAGCCCTGCAGTCCAGCAGTCCCCACCCCGTTGGTTGTGCCCCTGACTGATATGGCAATTACATGGAGAAATACAGTGTTTTTACATTATTGCTTGTTCTGTTTCACATC
The DNA here is from genome assembly GCA_013340265.1 of Coptotermes formosanus. Taxonomy (NCBI): domain Eukaryota; kingdom Metazoa; phylum Arthropoda; class Insecta; order Blattodea; family Rhinotermitidae; genus Coptotermes; species Coptotermes formosanus. Next base: position 3,634,652 of record BLKM01001253.1, read on the forward strand.
TATGCTGTGTCAGTAAATACAAATGTAACAAACCCATGAAAGTTACTGAACATCCCTTGTATTATTCTGGCAGTCACTGAGATTGATTAAGTTAATCATGTAAATTTTCCACAGTTTCAAAATGTATACATCCTGGAGAAATGAAAGGCATTATCTCTATGTCAGTCTACTTAACACTGTCTTCTTCTGCTGTGTGTCTCTTGATTCCAGTAAAAGAAAATACAATTATGCCTACAAATCCTCAAAACCCTCATGCACTTCCCTGGCTTTCCTACCTGAATGTTTCCTTCACAACTGCTTTTAGGTATGACAGCTTGTTGATGATAGCTTGTGTAATAGGTTCACCTCTTTTCAAGTGTTTGCTTACTTCCTGATATGCTTTCTCTTGGACTTCAGGGTTAGTTGCCAAGCAGTACAAGTTATACAGAAGAGCTGGAACAGTCTGATGAACTACTTCATAGCATATTTTAGGCAAACCTACTAGAATCACAAGAATGTTACAGTTTGCAGGACAAATTATTATAAACTGCGGTAAATTATGAATCAGTGTTTGAAGTGAAGAAATGTTGCAAGGCTTTAATATGAGTGTTACAGGTTTCTTTTAACAGCTATCATAATTCACTTTCATAATTTCTCTTAACATTACCAACAAAGAAACTACCTCCATGATAAAAGATCTTTTGCAAACCATATGTATTTAAATGGCAAAAAAATTCATTTTTTTAAAGGAAGCTGAAATTTGATTACACTGAGGTATTTTAAGTTCTCATAGAAACAACTATATTTTGAACTGACAAAAATTGGAATTGTCTTACCTTTTTACTTTTCACTTTTATAATTTTATATATTTCTTTTTGTATTGTATTGTATTGTATTGCTTGTACTGTGTGTGATATCATACTGTGATACTCTTGTTTGTGTTTCTTGTCTGTGTCTGTCATTGATACTGATATTAGTGATTTATGACATGTTTCATATCCAGCAGCCGATGGGCTGATATTGGATTGATGAAATGTGAATGAAATGTATGTATGTATGTACTATGAAATTGCTGTCTCTTAGGACATGATAACATATATTGATGTCTACTTTGATAGAAGCAACATACTTTTCTGCAGCATCAGTACACCTCTATCAGACTTCATGTCATCACCTTACAAACAACAAAAATCTTAATTCTTCACCCTTATACAGGCTTGCCGTTGGATTCTATCTCAAGCTAACAAAATCTAGACCACATCCCACACCCTATTTCTCTAGAATTCCGTTATGGTAACTATCATACTACCTACAGCTTTGTCTCCCAACTGCTTTCTACCTTTCAGTCTTTTCAAACGATATTTTATAAAGTCCTCATGCTTTCTACAGGTTTCATGTATGTACCATGTTTTTTTTTTTGTAAATACCTGGAAATTCTGATTTTGTATGTGCATGTTATGAAGCTTCTTATTAAGTACTTCTGTACTTTCTGTTTCTCAAATATCCTAGATTCAAATATCTCCATCGATGCTATGTTTTGTAATATCCTAAATGTCCTTGAAGTATAAGTGACCAAACTTCACACATGTCTAGACAACGTGCAAGATTGTGGTTGCATACACATTCATTTTTATGATTTGGATAGGACATAGGGAGGATTCTGAATTAGAAAGCAGTAAGTGTGTCCCAAACTGGATCTGTCCCTAATTGTCTTCACAGTTTTTAACTAGATGTATGCCATCTTACTCGTAACTCTATTTCAGAAAATGATTTAATATTATGGGTTTTATTACTTACACATGGCTGCAAACAAAGGAAAATTAAACATGAGTTTAAGAAAGCATCCACAAACCTGAAAGAATATAAACCTAATAAACACTTTCATGGCCCTAAGAATGATATAAGGATTAAAACAGTCAGACTAAATTATTTCACTGCATATGGAGGTTTCGTTTAATCACGTTGTTATTTAAGCTTTTTTTGCACCATGGATACTGCTTTCACTAAAAACTGCCACTTGTGGCACTTAAAATGGGAACAAATATGTACCTTATAATATGCATTTATTTACCATATAATAGAATTCGGATACTTTGATGTGAATAGGACTGAGGTTGCCTCGAATTACCCAAAATCTGGGGCTACATAGATTACGACAATTTAGAACATATGATGAAGTTTTTAGTATGATGTACACATTGTATTCTTTGTTAGGGTACGTTAAATTATTTACATACTTAAATGAAATAACAATACACGAGAAAACACAAAGAAAATGGCTAAAAATGAGAACAGTAGTGCCTGTAAAACATGTGTACACACAGAGATACTTCAGCTGAATTCTGTACCCAACATGCGAAAAAAGTTCACTACACTTCATTGGCTGCAATGAGCAGAAAATATGGCGTTTAAATGGGGCTTGAGTGACATATCTTTGAGAGAAAGTTCTGCTGTCAAATGCACAAGACCACTATATCACTCACACTGACCAACCTCTGAAGAATGAGCTGTACTTTTACTGATTTTACCTTTTAATATTTTAATATTATTACTTATTTATCTGCATACTGATATATTCTTGATCCAATCTTTTTTAAAAACTATAAACAGAGTCACATAAATTCTATTTGCCAAGGCTGAAAGAAAGAGCCCACTTGGAAAATACAGGCTTAAGTGTGACATTTATATTACAGTAGATCTTTGAGAAGTGAGATAAGGGGAGAAGATTGGGTTGAGTGGGCTAAGGATAGGACAAAGGACAGGCTCCTGTGAATGCAGTAATGAACCACTCAGTTCCATAAAACGTGGGAATTTCTTGACTACCTGAGGAAACATTAGCTTCTCAAAAAGGATTCTGCTGCATGGAGTTACATAAGTATTTAAGTCAGCTTCAACAGACTTTAGTGAAAGAATATTGCAACATGCCAGACTAGTGTTTTGGACATTGTGAATTGCTATAAGCTGGGTCCAGGCACAAAATACTATTTGTACATGGAGAATCAGACAAACATTTTCTAAGAACATCTGCAAAGACATTTTTATTCACAAAATTTTTGAATTAGATCTTAAATAAATAATTCATGGCACATTATATGGACTCATCTGGCTCAGGTGAAAGCCTAGTGGAAACTCCTTGTGAGCAAGGTACTGCACCTGTAGTTCTATAACACAACTCTTCGAAAGGATCTATGGTACAAAGAGTGACTAATTTTAACTGCGTTCATTATTTACCGTGCTCAGACCATCTGCAAACAAGGAAAACGTTATAATTGTTACATCCTTTCTGCTCAGTTCTTTCCTTGACAGCAGGTATGTCATGAAGTTATACCTCCCTTCTGGAAGTTCATTTCTTTGGATTAAATTATCTATTTTATTAATTGTTGTATTCACATACTGTGTTGCTGTCCTGAAATGAGAAAAGTTTATTGCTGGCATTCAAACTTGATTTAAAGTACTGTAAGAGGATAGAAGGCTGTGCTGGCAGGTTTAACTTTGCACTGAATATGAAAAAATTTCTGTGCCATCTAGTATACAGCAAATGAAAAAACAGATAAGTATTAATATGAACTCCCGTCCATACTGATTGTTAAATTTCATGAGTGTTATCATATGTGTGTTGAATTATGTTTGTAGTGCTATGTATGAAAGTGTATATCATATACTAAACTCTACCTCAGTTTGATCTATTGTCTTCTGTAAGTCTGCTCACAATATGATGAGTAACTTCCATTTTATTTACTTATTGTCCTTTTAAAGCACAAAAACCATAGTTGTTATTATCGTAATCTTTAGAGGCACAGTAAAATATTAACATAAGCAAGACAGATTTCAGGTTTGTCTGTGGGTACTTTGCGTCATGATCTGTTTAAAAGCACACTTTAGTTTCATCAGGCAGCATTGTTTTAAAGACTCAGAAGAATTATGACCACACAATTTATTTTGCAACACATATTTTAATACTGTATTTACATTTTCTTATCTAGTCCAGAGAAAAGTATTGAAACAAAACTGCAAAGACACCATCAATATTAATTTTAAGGAATATAAGTTGCACCTTTTATGCCTGAGGACCTAGGAAAAGTAGGAAAATTGCATGCCTCCCACTCAGATTTTTTCGCACTTGTTCAATTCTGTTAATCTTACTGATAGAAGAGCCTATTATATTTCCTGTAGGCATGCAAGTGCACATGCACACGCACACCAACACATATACAAAATCCCAAACTCCTTAAAGTTTCTGCAGAGTACTGCAAACATTTTAAAGAAATGTGCAGTCTACCGTTCTCATGCTTCTCCATACTTGAAATATGCAGGAGCTCCTTAAAACACATGACCATTAGGTGGAATAAAACAAAGTAGTTTCCATGTTTCTTTTCCATAATCCTAAATGTGTGTGTGTGACAGATCATGGAGAATGCAAAACCAATTTACTGCTGAGATTCATCTGTTTATAAGCATGCACCTACAATGGCTTAGGCAGTTAATTGCTAATCTGTGTTCATGGATATCTGGCTTCAATCCCAGGTCACTTTATGCAGGATCTGTGGTGGAGAAAGTGACCCTGAGACAGGTTTTTCTCTGACAATTTTGGTCTTCCCCTGTCAGTGTCGTTCCACAGATACCCCACAGTCATTCAGCCATCTATTACCAATGCAACATAATGCTGGCAATAGACAGTGTTGTTAAATAACACACTTCAAATACCTATAAACATCTTTGACAGTTAAAAAGAAAGCGTAAGAGAGACAAGTACCAGAACATGAAAACCAGCTGCAAACAGCATAGCCATTAATACCTTCTGAAATACCAAATGCAGGATTAAGTACCATATGATGTGATAAAGATTGCCATCTGCTCATGATGGATGTAAGAAGTTCCTCTGATGTGTCAGTACATTCCTACCAGACTACATGTCACCTCCTAAAACACAGTAATCTTCGTAGTCACAGCCATGGGAACCTCAACTGTCACACGTGCAAGACTAGTCTACAAATATGGCTTTCACCCCTCTTGTTTCTTACCTGTAGAAAAAATCCTCAGCCTCAAGAAGTTTCTTCCATTTTGGTGTTGAAATATATTTGTAGACAGGAAGTGAAAATTTCAAGAGCGCAGACAAATTAAACATAACTTTATTGGCATTCACCATTGTCTGAGCCCTTTCTTCTTCTAACCCTCCATTCAAGCAACCCAGTCTCATTTCAAAGCATACTATCCCAGCAGCTGGAAACAGCAAACAATCTCAACTCTCATTCTAATGAAAACAGTAAATTTACATAAAATAGAAAGGAGTAACTCCTTTAAAAATAATTATTCAAAATAAAATGTACCAATTCTGTTTCAGTTGCATGTTTAATGTGTATAGTCCATTAATATGAAGAAGAATTGTCCACTCAGCTGTCATTAACTACCAAAGCGAACTTAGGTGTGATATTTGAAGCTTTTATGACAGTGAATGTAAATATTACGGCTTTCTGAAATATGACATGTGTGATTTAATTTTCATGATTTACCCTGAAGTTGGCATCACCAAGTTTTGCCAAACCATAGAGAGGCATTTTTAAAACTACAAGGAATCACATGGCAAACAATTTTGATTGTGAATTTCGAATGTCCTTCTACAGAACATGCAAATGTGGCTTCAGTTGTCATTTGCAGTACTTATAATTAATTTTGGCGTAGCAAAGCATTTTCTTGTAATATTCAACCAGAATAATGAAATACAGAACAGTAACTAGGACAACATGATGTACAATGCAAATTCAAAACACTCACATATACATGCCGATACACAACATGGCTGTGTGTGTGTGTGTGTGTGTGTGTGTGTGTGTGTATGCTACTTTTCTACCAACAGTTATCATATGGAACTTATGTTGTTATTCTAGACAAATACAGTTATCAGATACAAGAACTAAGCCAGAAGTACAGAATCCTGGCCACAGGCAAGGCTTTAAATATCACAGATTTATCATATAAACAAATTAATGTATCAGTATGTTGCTCCAGAAAACAAAATCCATGGAAAAAGTTTAAATTGTATCAAACAAAACACAGCATGGGAGAGGGGTGGATGGTAAATGCTGTTTCAATGAAACAACTTGCTGAAATGGTCATTATGAAGATAAAACTTCAGCTGAACCTAAAAGCCTTACATAGTAGAAAGTTTTCTGTACCATCCTGAAATGTCATGATATTGTACAGACATGTATGGAAGTACTTACATTCTTGGGACCATTTTGCTACTTCGTCTGAAAGATTTTCTATTTCTCCATTTTTTCCTCTCTTCCTTATAATATGTTTCACAAAATCAGTTGCAACATCTTGAACTAAAGGTAAGTAGTAATGAACTTCTTTCCTCCGGAGCATCATTTGACGAACTGCACTCCTTAACTTGTACCACTCTTCTCCATTCCTAAACATAATATAATCAGAACTGGAACTGGAGTTCATCAAAAAACCTTTAATATTCCGTCCAACACAACCATGTGTCTTTATTTAGGAACAACTCTTCTTAAATAAAGCTTGAAAAAAGGCCCATGATTGTGTTGGACAGAATTTAGGCTTTGTTGCTGGGCATTCTATGAAACATATCTGGATGATCCTGATAAAATTAATACCATAATTGGAGTCCTAACAATATCACATTTATTTCATCATCAACACAACTATTTGGTATGTTTTAGCAAAAGATGACGCAGCTGCATGAGAAAATAAATAATTGTGTAGATGATGAGGCTAACTACTTTGTAATATGTCTATATAAAAACAGAAAGAGATGTCCAGTGTGAACATTTATTTCTGCCTAACTGAAATATAAAATGCTATTAAAAAACGAATGTTTTATTTAGCTACACCTAAATGTATTTTTCAAGAAATTTCAAATCTCTATGTGTTAACAAAGAATTAACATTCGTTTGTGAAATCCTGCTGAGCTGTGAATTGTCACTGTCTCTGAGATCATTCAGTATTTGAATTATAAGAGTACAATTTTAAATGTTATTAAATATGCATACTTTTACACAGGCCTGGTGATGTATATGAAAAAGTTGTACTCTCATTCAAGAGGTTTTTGGTGCAGTACCCTATCTCTTTCTTCTGTGAATAAACTGAAAACTTTATTTCCCCTGAAACTTAGGCTTCAACTACGTAAATAACACTTAATCAGTTTCAACATCATCACTACCCTATAATTATAGTGGAATATTACATGGCAGTCATTCTATTCTGAAAAGATTTTCCGTTACTTTCTGATGAAGATACAAAATTTCCCTATAGAATTACCTGATACTGTAATAAGTTTCAGAAATATCTTCTTCTTTTTAAATTAGGCATTCTCACAGCAGTCTTTATTCAGATTCAGTTTCTGAGATGTCATGCCATGTTTGCTGCAACCTGATGCCTCCATCTTGATGGTATAAAACTGAAGAGTGGCAGGTGCTTTGAAAACTTTGGTACCTACATACCTATTACACAGTATTGCTTCCCAGAAGAATGCAATCTAAATTCTTCAAATTTTGTTTCTGATATTCATTGCAGATACATACTTACACATTTCCTAAGCCTAGTGACATATCCCTTTCTTGCCTATAAAGCTGTGCTGTCTCTTGGAGTGGAACAACATGTGGCATTGTCCCTTCATTTATATAAACAGTTCTTATATCCTCTGGGTCAAAAATGTGAATAACTGTACTTGTTCCCAAATCCTGTCTGACCAAAGGTCCATATTTCTTGTATAGGTCTTCCAGCACTTCGTGATATCTATAAATTTTATATTTGCCTAAAAATACGAAGTACAAAATTGTTAGTTCCTCCAAATTTCTCAGAAATTTTGTTTATGAATTATACTGCTTTCCATTCTCCAAACACATGTACTTCTAACACAGTCAGTATTCTACACTGAATCAAACAAATCAATTTTGCATTACCAGAAATCATATTTCTGGAATCCATTGTAACATTATGTTCACAGTTAGGACTAGATGTCATATCATTTTGTAGTCTACTGATCTTGGATTCATCTTCCTTCATGTAGAGAAAGAGATGAAGTTTGGATAAAATAACAGATATTTATATACTTAATGTTGTATATTTTCTGTGCAGTTAACTATTATGCAAATTTATTAATAAAACCAACTACTGCACAATTATATTTGTATACTCTCCAACATGTTTTGGCCGTAACTTTTCAGCCGTCTTCATAGAGAATGTTCTTTTTTGACAAAGCAGCACATGGTACATTAGTGCTTATTGATATCTATATTTACAATCACTGTCATCTCTTAAAAGTTTATGTTAAAACTGTTGTTGGTATACACAAAAAACAGTTAAAATCTATTAAAGTCTTTCTCCAAACTTCTTGCTGTCAGTGTGAGGGGAGAATCCAGATTGTATTCATATTGCGTATGTCACTCGTATGCATGCATGCATGCACACATACATACATGTGTGCATGCATACTTACATACTTGTGCATGCATGCATGCATGATACATACATTCCTGCATATATATGTTGATGCATTCATACATACCTCTATACTTACATACATGCATGCATACATACTTACGTACATGCATGTATGCCTACATATGTACATACATACATATATACATACATGTGTATATATACATATATTCCTGCATACACACACATACATCCATACATACATACGTACATACATACATACATACATACATACATACATACATACATACATGCGTATGTATGTACATATATATACATACATACATACATACATACATACATACATACATGCATGCATACATACATACATACATACATACATACATACATACATACATACATTCCATAGATCAAAAGGTTTTCCAGAATAATAATAAGATGTTGACTAAATCATAAACATACAAACATAAAAGATACATCATACTAACATAAACAAACAAAATACACTAAATATTCAAATCATTCAAAATTATGACAACCTATGGATCATCCTTAAACATAAGCAATAAGTCAGAAGAATAAACATAGTTTGTATTTAAGTATCTTCTTATTGCTACTTTAAACTGTGTCTTTTCATTGCTGTGACTCATGAGACCAAGTGGTGAATTGTTGAAAATTTTGATGCCAGCAGAAAATTCACTTTTCTGAAAATATGAGAAGCTGTCAGTTGGTCTATGAAGATGGTCTTTTTTGTTCTTGTAATAATACTGTGTGCAGGTGAAATTGTTAAGAATTTTCTTGATTTTTTACAGTGAAGTTCATTAACCCTTTAAAGAGGAAGTGTGTCTGTTTTCTATAACGACTCAGTGCATGCCGCACTGTAAACAATTTCCACTTCAGTTACAAAAACCAGTCTCTTAATGTTTTATAAGGCAAAAGTTGCTGTTTGTTCTGAGATCCGTACAAAACACATAAACGCAATGTGGGCACGATGTAGAATTTTTTAATGTTATCCCAGGTAGTACGTAAAGTTACCGTTAGGCTTTAAAAGGTTAATGAAAGTATACATGGGCATGTAACAAGTAATAACGTCTCTAATTTGTTAAATACATTTTCTAGAAGAAGTTCTACGTTTTACACCGCATATAATTTTAATAAATTTATTTTTAAAATACATATCTTTCCACTGTTTGACAAATTACCCCCAAAAATTATTCAGTCTTTTATTGTAGAGTGAAAGTAAATGAAATAAATTGACTTGAGGTTAGTGATGTTAGTGATATGGACTATTGATCTAACTTTGTAACATGTGCCACATAACTTAGGAATAATTTGATCGATATGATTCTTCAAATTTAGGTAGTATGTAAATAAAAGAATTTTGTATTTACCCTTCCTTCCATACAGGTGTGCAACCAGAATTTTTCACTGGGGTGGGCTGACCCTGCGGCTATATATAATTTATGTTTGATTTTAAAAGTTGTGTTATAAAAGTCATGTTGTAGGTATGACATAACACTGTTTGCAACTGCTTTTGTGTACATACAAATATAACTACATGTTCCAAGACTCAGTCAGAGTGCCCTATGATTTTTTTTAATTTTATTTATGTATTTTTCAAAATTCTAATGTACTAATCATCAGCTGATTTCAGTGGCTGATTTCGGCCGAAGGGTAAATCATGTAACTCTTTTGATATTATAATATCCACAAAATCTGCGTTTTTTAAATTTCGGTTTTTTGGTTTTGGAGGGGGGGGCTGCAGTCCAGCAGCTCTTCAGTTGGGTGCGCCTCTGCTGCCATATGCTTTTCTTTATAACCAACACTAAATGCATAACATGGAAAATTATTTGTTACAAATTTTACAATATTCTTTTATCTAGATTGGGGTCCAGCTTCTTAGTAGCAAACCATTTAATAAATAAAAGACAGAATTAAGATTTACATTGTACAGGAATTATCAAAATATTTACGAGAAATTATGACACTAGTGCATCAGCAGATATTGTGGGTTTTGATAAGGGATTTACGTCTATTCTCAGAGGAAGGCCGTTTATGTATATTATGAACTGTAAAAGATCTAGAATTGACCATTGCAGAACTGCATGTTTTAAGGTACCCCAGCCAGAGAAAAAATTCTGAGTTGCATTAGGTAATGTTATTTCAAATTTCTGTCTCCTGTTTTTTCAAATAGGTCTGGAAACAATCTGCATATACTTCTTGAATGCCACAGAAATATAATTTAGCTAACAAAATGTCATTATTTGCAGAGTCAAAGGTCTTTGCCAAATCACAGATAATTCCACCAACATGCATGTCTTGCTTAATACATTTGAATACGCTATATGTGAGTTTGAATGTAGCAGTTGCAGTAGATACCTCTCTCCCAAAACCATACTTTTCTGAGACCAGTACATCCTTCATATGCAGCTAATGCTTTAAAATATTGTATATAATTTTTCAAAAATTTTATAACAAGCAATTAATAGTGAAATAAGTCTATAATTTGATCTACTAGTTTTGTCCCCATTTCTGTACAGTGGTTTTGCAATTTTAACTTTACTTTTTATACACTGAAGAAAACATCTTAATGCACTTGCATGTGAGGCAGACAGTAGGCTACACAGCACAAAGCTGACCATTGCAAGTGGAATCTGAGTATTCCATCCACCTCCCACCTGCATCAATATTTATGATTTGGAATTGAACCAGGCTTTCCAGTAACACATCATGAAATCCTTGTATACAAATTAGCCACTAGACAAGAGTAACTTTCAATTTTTTATAGCTTATGGAATTTCATTTCGATTCATTTCTCTGCAAACATGATCATGTCTTGTTAACGTGTCTAACAAAGCAAATCTGGGTAAAGCTTGATAACATACCGAACTTGTACTGATACAAGTTTCCAATGAGGGGTAACCTCACTGGCCCAGGTATTTGTTTGAAAGTTTTTGTTTTATTAGAATCTGCAATATTAATATTACTAGAGAAAGATGACAAGGATCTTGCAACTGCAAATGTGATGCAGTTGCTGAAATGTTTAGGATATATACCAGCCATTTTCATGTCCATTTATAACCTGGAAAGAAGAAAAAGCAAAATCATATATGGTGTAGGAAAAGGCGATATCTGTATTTTATTGTGGCTTATTATTACAGTTGACAATAACTCCTACATTATAAAATAAGCCATACCTACACCAGTAAGTTGCAACAGCCTGTATTTGTTGTATAAGGAAAGTTACTGACAAAATCATCTTAAGCAGACATAGTAAAAAACTATTATGAGAATGAAGTTATCCATGAAACAGAAAAAAATTCATTGCTGTAGTTCCATAGGCACTTATTTGTCATTTATTTTTCAACCTCCAAAACTTACAGGCATATAAAATAAGCTTATTATGCTCACACAAGCATTTAATCACCATTTATTTGTCAGTCAGTTTCCCATTATTATAAGAGTTTTAATTTTCCTATTTAAGGTAAGGAATGTGGTTACTGTGGCTGAATAAAATTGCTTGATACAGTACTCAGCTACATGAAAAATGTAGAATCAACCCATAACAATTAACCCTCTGAAGACTGATATTCATCTAAATTGTATAGGATTTCAATGCCTACCTCACAGAATTAATGCTGTCAGGGGAATGATCTATGTTTACTGTGAAAACCATGTGACACACATTCATGGCCTGTGTGGCAAAATCCAGAATTACAGTAGATGGTACATATTGTAACTCTTAGGGTTTAAAATGCTATGAAACATAGGCTGACCTACACACCAATATTTTTTGTTAAAATGAAAAGGAAAATGTATTACATCTTTATATTCTCCATATATCAGTGTATGGTCGTCTTTGGAGTGTATTTAAACTTAAAGAGTATTACAAATACAATGACAATTTGGAACTGTATATTTATAAAAATTTTGAACCCCTTTTGTAAATACAAGCTTTATGGTGGAAAATTTATGTGTGTACTTACAGTCTGTCAGGATCAGATATTCAAAAGCCCGTTTCCTAATTGTCATTTTAAGGAAACACATTCTTACACTATGAAATACATTGTTAAATGCGCCACTTACTTAAGTACGAACAAGTTTTCACCACACCTCCTGGCCAGCGTTGAAGGAATATGTCACTTCTTTGTTTGCTCTGAAGGAAACGCTATTGTGTCATACTGTGAAAATTATGAAAAATGTAAATGCTTGTACTTTCAAATGATTATACACAGTTTATTTTTATGTATTCGGGCAATGTGTGACAAACATACTGACAAACCTCGTAATCCATCTGAACTCTTTCATTTAATGATCATAGATAGCTTTTCTCAGATTTGTTTAACGTACCGAGCATGTCGGAAATTATCACCACCGTTATCAATGCGCTATGACCTGATCAGGGTCAGTTCATACTGATGCTACGTCATGGCATGTGGGCATACTGGCAACGACGCCCGATGTCAACTGTCGAGCACACCGTCCGGCAAGTATCCTACAATGACGAGACAAAGCCTTTGTTTGATTGATCAAAAGTGTAGGGTCGTTAACCCTTTAACGAAGAAGCGTATCTGTTTTATATAAGGACTCAGTGCGTACCGCGCTGTAAACACTCTCCACTTCGGTTATAAAAACCAATCTCTTAATGTTTTATGAGGCAAAAGTTGCTGTCTGTTCTGAGATCCATACAAAACACATAAACGCAATGTGGACACCACGTAGAATTTTTTAATGTTAAACCTGGTGGTATGTAAAGTTACCGCTAGGCTTTAAAGGGCTAAACACACAAGTCGCATTTTTATAAAACCTGTCAGTATTTCTAGCTTTCCTCTTCAACGACGGACGGGATAATATGACACGTAACGTTACCTGGGTTCGTAAGACGTCACTACGTAAAAGAATTAAAAGAGCATGCATAACATTATTTACGGAATTGTTCAATAACGAGTTAAAATTTTCCAAATATTTTACGACGCCAGTCTTCCACTCTAAAAAATGGGAGAATTTCATACATCAGGGTCTGAAAACAGCAGAATACGGACCAAGTGGATTATTACGCTTTCAAACCACGATATGAAACTTCCAAACACAGTTCGATATTATACAAAGAATTAAAGCATCCGTGCCAATAAAAATGAATGCAAGAAAATAAGACAGACAATAGGAATTGGACCGCAAAGAACATAAACGGGAGAAATTCTTCATTTAATGAGCTGTCAGTTGCTAAGATCATACAGAGTAAAAATAAATTCGGGCGCAAACTCTCCATGGTGGGAATCCTTGCTACAAAATAAGCCGAAAATATTATGCAGCTTATGTCCCCAGATTTTTAGTTTTAGACGTACGCTTACATATCACTACCACGTGGCGCAAAATATCAAGTGATCAAACCGTGGGCGCCCCGTAATTACACGTAAATAGATGTAGAAGACAGTGTTTGGAAACATGTGCGCTTAGCGAATCGCGGTATGGATTCAGCTGATCGTAAAAGGTACTTTGAAGACCGTCAGTTGGAATTATCCTAATTAGATGGTCATATCGCGTAAGATATTTCCAGGGTTGTCGTTTCATAGCTGAAATTGCTGCTACGTCATTTGTTGCTGTCCGTACAGTCCCTGAGCGACCTGCATTTTCAAGTGCCATAGTTGTTACACTTCGTGTTTCACGGAGACGCTGCTGCTGTCATCGAGACACATTAGCATCTGATGACATCGGTCAGGATAATGTAGTGCGAATCCCCGTGCTTCAGTACCAGCTCGATTATGACATGCACCGAGGGTTTCGGTCATGCCGCTTGTATTCCACGATCATTAGATCCCAGCTGAAACCTGCTGTACACAATGCTTCCTGAGTACACGTAACAACGCGCGTTGTTGTCGTGACAAATAGCAGTGCTGAGAGGCGTGGTACCCCATTTTACGGTGATGTGAATCAACAAAATAAATATCTCTAGCCTTTTCTGCACATAAATAACATTGTTAAAAGACTATTATGAAAATTTTTTCAACAGGGGCAATAAAAATTCTTACAAAAGTGAACGTTCATATTAAAATGGGCTGTTTTTCAGACGGCTTTTTTTATCTCAGTGCCAACAAACGTGGTTCATAATAGGATATAAAGGCAGCAGCATACGTAATATCTTGTATAGCAAGAGAAAGGGCATAACAATAAGGGTTTGAGAACATCCAAGCTTGTGGAGTATTCAAGACGTAGTTGCAGTGATTTATACAGGATATGAAACGTGACGAAGAGGTCTCACTGATTGGACAGCTTCTTTGCAGAAGACGTTTTAAAACATGTTAACACCTAGTTAAACTAGTGAGTCATAGAGTATCTAAAGTTGGCCCAGTTAAAGAGATTCCATAGTACTGAAATTAAGGTTGGCAGTAACACTACGATTTTTAGCAACTGGAGACTCACACTAGAGATTTATGCACTGATTTATAATTTTGAAACAAAGGGTATCTCATATTATTCCCGACGTGTGCGAAGCATTGATCGATGGTATAAACACCTATGTAGAAGTACGTACATATATTACCTAACTTAATTTATTGATGTTCGTGTTAATATTTTTCATTGATAATGTTAGTCATAGTCATTACAAATATGTCAGTGGTTTGAACATTGTATCAATTAATTGTACAAAAATAATGATATTAATGTTTATCTAACTTTATATTAATGTTTATATAGAACATTATTAACAACATGTAATATTTCATCATATAAGCGTATGTAATTTCCAAAAATATTGCAAGATCTTATCGAAATGAAGAAAAAGGCACGGTAGGCCATTATATGAGAACTAAACTCTATGACCTGATTCAAGGAAATAATGAAAAGCCTTTGCTGATGGTAACTTGACTCTTCTCGTCAAACTAAGTCCCATATATAATCCCCCATCTTTGCTTATTCCCTCGTCTGTGATTTCTCTTCTTCTTGGCTTCAGAATCTTGATGGGAAAGTTCCCCATGCCCTTTACTCACAACACCCCAATGTGGCCTGAAAAAGTCCCGGTGTGTGTATAAAACGTAAGTTCAAAGACATCATACAACGGAGGAGGTGATACTGTTCATTCGAATTTTCCCCACATTCTTTGCACATGTCACTCTTCTTACCTAGGAAATTATACAGTACCAACTCAAAAAAGCCTACCAAGAATTCCTTTCCGTCGGAGTCATTTTGTCTTTCAGTTCGTGAGATTGTAACAGCTCTTGTGTTCGGGGTCCAGTAAACATACCACTCTTCCCTTTTGTGGCGTTTGAGGGAGCATAGAGTGTACATGCTGCAGTGCAGCTAATTTGTGACCCCCAGGGTTTGAAAAATTGCTTCACAAGCCCCAGCGTAAGGGTAGACGATCATCACGAAGTCCCGAAAATTCAGTTTTAATTTGTAGCATGTTTGAATAGCGCGCTCACTTTTGTGCGCGATTTTATTAAAACTCGACAGCTGGTTACATTTTAATAAATTATTATATTAGGGTTAATTTCTTTACATGTCATAGTACCTTTGTACACTCCTATAGACAAAGAGCTGAACCTTATAGAATTTTAGCATTAGGGGGGTTCTCTTTCAAGTATTTTGAATGAAACATTAATCTGTAATATTGCCTGTACTGCCATTTGTATAGATGCTGATATCGAAAAGAACCGCCGTTTTTTTTCTCGTTCGGTGTCAGAACGTGACACGTTTCAGTTATTATTTGAAAATGCCTAGAAGAAAGAAGTTTGTATCAAAACTAAAATTTTGAGAAAATAAGTGTGTACTAGTGAACAAGTCAACAGGTTTTCTGGAACAGAAAGTGTCTCTATCTGACCGAAGTGGCAAAAGAGGTTTTGATAAACTTAACATCACTGCGTCCAACAACAAGGTGCGTGCCACTTCTGTGAATCTTGAAATTACTGTAGGTGAGAGTTGTTGTAACGGTCTAAGTGATTTTACTCAACGTGGAAATATTTAGTTATTTTAAACCTGCTTTATGGCTTCGTAATTGCAGACATTGTGGTGGTATAGTTCTTTGTTTGAAAATCAATCACTCAGGAGATATATTTAAGTAATGTAGTTATTAAATGTTGTAAATGTAATTATACTGAAAATATAATGACATCAAATATTCCCAGGGGCATGTTGTGTGACAATAACATCCGTTTAGTGAATGGTTGAAGGTCACTTGCCAAAGGCAGGCACAGATAAAATGTTGTTGGTAATTCTGAATATTTCCCAGCCTCCAACAAGGTTTAGTATCTGTTATAAGATCACTGGTTCAGCTGTGGCTGATCTGAGAGATCTTCCGTGATATGAGCAGTGAAAGAAGCTGTAACAGAGAATGAGAAGGATGATCTGTCACACGTAACTGTTTTGGTAGTAGCTGACAAATATGTGGACACAGTGTGTCCCTGAATGTCATTATATCAGTTATGTCCTTTGACAGTGAGCTAATTTTAGGTATAGATATAATGGGCAAGTTTTTTTTGTGTACAACGCTAGGTCAACCTTCAATATAAGAGTAAAAATAATTATGCAGGAAGAAGTGGTGGAATGGATGGTGTTGCTGTAATCAACATTTTCAGTTCTTCTCCTGGTAACTGAGATATTTGTGGTGCAAAGAATCTTGGTGATGGCGAATGCAAAGCATACCAAAGGGTGGTTGCAGGGAAGACCTATTGTCCCAGCATATCAGTAACAAATTAGTACCGTGTGGGTTATATACAGAAAAGAACTGCAGTAGGATCGAGGAGACATGTGAAAGAAAAAATATGCACACAGCTCTCAACAGCATATCTGTTGGAGGCAAACATCACCTCACTAAGTCTGAAACAGACAGGTTACATAATTATTGAGGTTCAGTTATCAGGAGAAATGCTAACAGTTTGGAAGCCATGAAAAGAGCTGTGTGGGCTATCTTTTTTCACAAGAAGTCAAAAATGACAAACTCCAGTATGGAGTTTGTGGGGTTGATGATGACAGTTGGTGTACATTCAAGAGCAGTGCCCATTCAAGGGTTGCATATGAACATTAACATTGTATACCAGCTGCTGTTATGGAAACAATTAAACCAGTATTCGGGGATCTTGTTAGTGTAGATCTTCTGAAGAACATGAATGAATGTTTGAACTCATTAATTTGGGCACAGTTTCCCAAAGCACAACATGCTCAAGTTTGGGGTACCTGATACAGTATTGTATCTTATAAAAATGGTGTAGCAAAAAACAATGATGTGCTAGACATATTGGGTGTGAGATCTGGCTCAAACACAGTGAATACTCTGAAGCAGATAGATATGGAAAGGATACAGAAGGCAGACACAGCAACACTGAGCTTCTCAAAGGAGCAAGGAAAATCAAGACAGCATGTAAAGTAAGCAAAGAATATGATGTTCCAGACAACGCATGGTGCTGGGAAGCATTGAATATGTCTGTATCATTATTTATCACCATTTTCTCAACACTGTATTTTCTCATCCTGCAGTACAATTATTTAATTAGGTATATCAGGGAAATCTTGAAATTTCCTCATTACTTGACAAGATTATGGTAGTCAATCAGATAAAGATTTAGGACTGTAGTTACAGAAAAAGGTTTTGCGATTATGAGTGAATGTTAAAGAAGTCGTAAGAAGTAAATGGAAAAATATGTGAAAATACAAAAAATATATATTACAGAAAATGTATTTCTTGAAAACAGGTAATTCTTTATGTGATTGTGGCCACACTGATTGATTATAGCCAGTCAAAAATTCAAAGTTTTTTTTCCAGTAGTTTCTCCAGAATGGGTACCTCAGTGGAGCTCAGTTTAACAGTGCTGGCATAGGCTGATATGCCACCAACTATCTTACCTAAACACTTTGAAGATTGAACTGAATCAACATTATAGATAAAGACTTGGTCATTTCATGACAGAAGACTGAATACTGCCACTAGAAGGACCAGCTGTTCGATGTTGTGCAGGGAAGGAATAGCTGTTCATTGTAAGAGTGATATGGAACACATCAATGCACTGTACTGGCAAAATACAGAATTTTTAATGTAAAGCTTGAAGTCACATATAGTTGCCACTGTATGGGTGCTGGAGCAAAGGCTTCATGAATGACACTGTATGTGGAGTAAATTTTTTTCTGGCTGGCCAGATTCCTTTATGCAATGCCGATTAGATGCTCCACTGTCCCAGAGACGGATGAAACAAGAATACTTGCTATATCCACCATGTAGACCTACAGGGTGTCATAGCATCTTAAACGCCCCACAAACATCCTAATCCTAACATTCATAGTTGATTTTCTCCAACAGTTTTTTGTTATTTTTATAGCCTTCAAATGAACAAAATGAGCAACCAGAATGGAGGGAAATCATTGCTGCTGTACAGCAAAACAGCCTCCATACTTCTGGTAAAACTGTCCAAGGATAGGTGCTATATTTCTGGGACATGCATTAGCCAGTATCTTTAGGAAGACTACCAGTGGCAGGGCAGTAGCAGAAACTTTCAGCCATTACAGCCAAGGAAGCAAATTCCTGATGCATTTTCTTGTATGTTGATATCTTGCAGGTAGGACGCAGTAAATTCCACTCTTAGATGGGTTGTTGGAAGTTATGATCTTGATTTCGTAGGACCTGTGACCTTGAGTACCTCATCTAATTTTTGTTGATTAGGGAATATGGGCGCTGCATGTGCATCTGTAACTCTACTGAAGTCTGTGATGGCAAAGGTTCTGCATGTGGATTTAGTCAAAGGTGTGTATCACAGATACCATCAAGAACAGAGTTAATTTTGGATGGGTTGGTTGTTTTGTTTGTTTGGTTTCCCAGCAAGAAAGAGGGGATAACATTGTGTGACATAGTTTGATAACATCTAATCCTTGATGGTGCAGTTCATTTTTATGGGATTGACTGAGAATAATGAAGTGGTTAATCTAATCTATGAATGTTGGGATTTGTAAAAACCTAGAATGAATGATTTTAAAGTTAATTGGTAAGCATTAAGCATAATTTTTTCAGTTAAAAGTAAAGACTGTGACACAAAATAAGCAAAAAATATTTTAGATAATCACACCAACAAACGATACAATGTGTAAGGAAAATCCTTCATCTAAATCCTTAAACTATTAAGAATTTTCTTTACAAATTGTGTAATTTTTGGTTTGGTGATTTCAAACTTCTAATATAAATGCATGGAGATACGCATTACTACTACAGTAAACAAATTTATGTTATGTTGTCACTTTAGTGTATGTGACTTTCATATTTTATATATATGCCTCTTTGAGTAAGGTATGTAACGCTGTAACGTTCTGCCCATGCACGATTACAGCACTAACTGATTGTTTTTTATAACGAGGCAGATTGTATTTACTGCGCAGTACGAACGTAGCCTGTAATATAATTCAGCCTAATTCCAGACTTAGACAGTTAATGACAACTATATAAAATAGCCAAGAAATAGCCGTAAACAATATTCTCTTTGGCGTAAATCTTGATTTAAGGCCGTGCCATGGCTCAGGCGGTTAGCCGTCGGCCTCCCACCGCGGAGGCCCGGGTTTGATCCCGGGTCATTTCATGTGGGATTTGTGGTGGACAAAGTGGCCCTGAGACAGGTTTTTCCCCAAGTACTTCTCGTTTCCTCTGTCAGTTTCATTCCATCGGCGCTCCATTGTTAGGGAAAGAGCAAAAAATAATAATCATAATCACATCACTAATACTGCAGTGTAATATAGGCATATATACACACACATTATTCGTGTTTTCGCGCTAACTGCGGACACCACTATGAAATTATAAAACTCAGACACATACATTCTTCAGGTTTCCACGGTAGCTACGTAGATGTGTGTGCCTTGCCAGTCCGAATCGCGGGGTTACTGCAGTAAGTGCGCTCATGAAGTGTTCCTTACCCCCACGGGTTGCGAGGTTTCAAAGGCAACTGCGTGAATAGGTGTGCATTCCCTTCTCGGGCCGCGGGGTTTCCCAGGTAACTAGTTAAATGGGTGTTCCTAGCCTGCCCGAGTCGCCGGGAACCAGCAGAGTAGTAGTTACATAATTCATGACAGCTTCCTTTCATGTCATTAATTAACCACTATTTAGTGCCTAATATTGCATGTAGTCAACGTGTATTGTGCTGCTGAAAACAACAAAGGTAGACTAAAGTCATAGCCAGAAACTTCCCAATTATACGACGTTTTTGTAGAGTCTTCTAAGATATGTACTCTACACACCTGCAGCTGGGATGCTATTTCAACAAAAGTGAAAATGGAGCTTTTATTTTCGAAAAATGTTATGGCGCCAAAAGTGTAATAAAGTTTTAAGTGGCGTCACATCCCAGGAGCGTCTAGTATGAAACTAGGTGTCACTGAAAGACTTCACTATTTTCTGTCTTTTGAACAGAGAATTTAATTTAATTTCACACATTTTAAATATTTTTCTAGTTGTTTATCCAGCCAAAAGTCAATGGTTACTAAGTCTGTATGTAACAGCTCCTGTAACATCAAGAAATTCTGCATTTTTGAACTCTGTTCTTATGTGTTCCCTGTGATTCTCACAGTAAACACCCATTATTTCCCTAAGCAGCGTTAACTGAGTGGTCTTTCTAGTGGAAACAGACTGTGTTCTGTGTGAGTTAGGAATGATGCCTTATAAATAATTCAAAAGAATGTAGATCCTCAAGGGGTTAAATGTAGGTTTGATTAACTTTGTGATTTAAATGTATGCTTCACTGTTTTATGTAACAATGTACACGTGTTTAACTCTTGTTGGAGCGTCTGTGTTGATGTAACAACCACGCTGGTCCCAGGAATATTTCTCTTGTCTTCTATAATATATCATTCCTGGAATTCTACTTTTAATTTGGAAAGTAACAGTACGTATGAGCCCGAAGAAGCCGCAGTTGCACTCAGGCCTAGACTCATCCCCACACCAAGTCTAAGAGCAGGAGGATAGGAGAAGGGGGGGGGGGGGAATTGTTGCAGAAAGTGTAATCTGTGGACTGAGACCAGAATTTCACTAATGAACTAAGAAGAGGACGCATCTGTCATAATACTGTAGTAATTTTCTCCGTCTTAATTTTCTTGCACTCCTTTCCCTGTGCTTGAATATTGCAGTTAATGTCAACATAAAATTCGTTGTTTAGGGCATCAGTTTGGGTTTCTGCACTTGATACATGACACGATTCAGGTGTTGTGAGACGTGACACCGTCCGGTCTGGTAGATGAATACCAACATTCCAGAGGGACCTGCCACTTCAGTGTTCAGGTTTTATGTCCTGCTTTGAATATGGAGGAATCAGGTTCCTATGAAAGGTTTTAACTTTTTAAAGCCTAGCGGTAACTTTACGTACCAACAGGTTTAGCATTAAGAAATTCTACGTGGTGGCCACATTGCGTTTATGTGTTTTGTACGGATCTCAGAACAAACAGCAACTTTTGCCTTACAAAACATTAAGAGACTGGTTTTTATAACCGAAGTGGAGAGTGTTTACAGCGCGGTACGCACTGAGTCCTTACGTAAAACAGACACCCTTTGTCTTTAAAGGGTTAAACATCTTCAAATCTACACGGCATCACACACCAGAAGACTGTAATGGTGCCACCACCGTCAGAACCGCAAATCTCACATCATCCAATTTCTTCTCGTAAACACGCTTTCAGAGAGAAGAGTAGGACGCTCCTCCGCTTGCGTTATTTAGATCCATAACGCGTAAGTTTGCTTCACGGCTGCCCTGTACTGAAACATCACTGTTCTACAGTACTGTTTGTTATTTGATATAGTCTGGTAAGAGTACGAATGTTTCGGTGGGGACCCTACTCCCAGCAGACATCACTCATTACGGTCAGTGGAGAGAGTTTTAAAAATTCCTGTGTCCCTGCTGTTCTTTACGGTGAGGAGGTGTTAGTCCCCATCCCATTTCTAAGGTAGAGGACCACCCCTGATTGGCTGTCCGCAACTGATTTTCAATGTACAACTGTGACTACTTTTACTGGTTTACCACTACTGTAAATGCTAACGCTATTACAAGTGACAGTACTAGTCTTATATGTGATATTCTATTTAAAATTCAATTAGCCTGCGCAGATAATTCGGCATAAGTTTCATCAGTTTTCGTAAAAATTATTTATTTATTTAAAAATACATGGACGAAACACAGAACGAGTGAAGACAAACACGCAGAAGGCATAGTGAACTAACCAGCCGACTTGTACATAAGAAAGGGCGATCTGCTTTCAGAAGCTCTTTCCAATAAACCAAGACGTTTGAAATTCTTTGTATAGAACAGATTTTTGTCTGTAAATAACACGAAAGACTGAGATGAAGGGGGAATCCTCTCTTGAAAGCCTTTTACGTACACCGTTTTTGTGGCAGAACTGTCGATATATTTCACCTTATCCATATAATTTTTTGTGAAGTTTGTGCAGGTAGGCGTGGCATTACTTCACATAGAATGTCCAGATACTTTAGTACTGAAGTCCCTTGAAAGTCAACGGTGTTATGTGCTGTATTGTTTTGACATGTTAGTTGTATGTACTCTGATCCTTTAGATGTGTGGCTAACTGGCTGAATGTTTGTCTGTGTCTGTCTCTGTATTTATAGCCACGGGAATTGAATCGTCTCTCGGTCCGCGTTTATGATGTTCCAGCAGTATTCTGATCAACTCCCGCGTTCCCCGAGCCAGGCTACCAGAAGCCGAGCTGGAATTCAAATCGACGAGTTCAATAGGGGTAAATGTTATACTGCACTACGCAATTGCACTTCTCTGGTCCATAGATGATACATCACGGGGTTTGCTAGTGGGTTTTCGGAAAGCTGGAAGGATGGACTACGAGGACTGGTCCGTCCTATTAATTTCCTGCTTTAGCTACACACTACAGTAGCCATTGTAGGCCTGTATGTAGATAATTTTCATTCATTTCCGCCTCTGAAGCACAGCAGATTTCTGGAATAAATGGTAACATGATGTTTAACCTTACAGCTTCGTGTCTGTGAAAAGTTCGTCGTTTGGTGAATGGAGTACGGAGGGTAACTGGAAATACATTGGATAAGCAGGCGTGGCAGCCAACATGGCATTGTCTACTGGCTTAGAGATCGGGCCGGGTGCTAAAACTTACCGTAAGAAAAGCATATTTCGGAATAGTATACGGGGTGTTATACAGAGTCTGGACCTTAGTGGGCTGTTGTGGACTGGATAGTGAAAATTCTGGTTCTATAAAAGGTGGATAATTTCTTTATTAGGTGAGCGACTATTAGAGTTTCAGGAATTAGTTTGCAAGATTGTAGGAATATCCAGGAGTATGCTGTAGAGAGACATATAAAGCCCCCTTCCTCTCCCAAGCAACGCTTAGATTTACTCACCCTGTGCGTTACGGCTGCAAAGTTTGCCGAAATGTTCGACAACCTCCTTTCGTCTACATGGTCAGATCCTGACGGCCGAATCTACGCACTGAACCTTACGCGTTATGAAGTATCACAGACTGACCCTTGGAACCATGAGGAGAGCCATAACTAAGAGGCAGGAATAGAAGAGTAGATGGAAGAGAAAGTGTAGGAAGAAGAGTGAGACACTTTTATGTAGCAGGAGAGGAAGAGTATCATATCGTTAGGAGCTCCTCGCTTATCATCCCATCGTCCTCATTATAGAAGTAATATGAAAATACTGACAGTATAGTGATGAGAAATGCTGCTTTCAGACAGGGGCGGTAGAATTTCGATTTGTTGGTTAATGCTGAAATGCAGAATTTGGTAAAACAATTGATGGT
The DNA here is from genome assembly GCA_013340265.1 of Coptotermes formosanus. Lineage (NCBI taxonomy): Eukaryota > Metazoa > Arthropoda > Insecta > Blattodea > Rhinotermitidae > Coptotermes > Coptotermes formosanus. Next base: position 3,658,793 of record BLKM01001253.1, read on the forward strand.
TTCAGAGAAAGTGGTTAATTTTGGTTAAACTTTCATGAATGTAAAACGGGTAATCTACAGAGAAGCATGCAGTTGAAGCCTGGAATTTACGTATATCTAAATAATATTCAAACCTCAATTCTACTTCACACCAAACACAGTCCGTCTTCATTACAAACTCAAGCCACTTAGTGCTATTAAAGGAAATAATTTCTGTTCGTTGTGAGAATTTTGGTAACACTCTTTGTGTAAACTGCAGATTTGTATGTTACAGGAGAGGGTACCTATACTCATTAATGTGCTTTGAAGTTTTCGTCTAGTTAATCGATGACTTGGGCAGTATTTGCGTTGGTTTATATAACCTACGAGTAGTTTGTAGCAGCGCTATGGCACACGTGGACGAATTCCCTGGGTGTTGAGTTGGGCTCGTAATGATTGATCGCATAATTGCATGCAGGTCACAATGTCGACGATCGGTTAGTGTGGGTGGTGCCCGCCGCAGGGACATGGCTGAAGTGTAAATTGCACAAGAGCAGTAGTCAGCAGATACCAACACAGACGGCTGAACAAGTCACTTATATTTATTTATCGTAGAAGTTACTTTACCAGATCTGCATTAATAATACACGGTGCACGTAAGTGTATGGACGTGTGACCATTTGAAGAACGCGATAGCCCACTTTGTAAGATACAATGTTTCCAAGGCTGAATAGTCTGGTAAACGGACATCAGAAATTTCGGACGACTATGCTGTCTCTAGCTTCATGGTTTATACGCAGTTGGGGGCATTGTTATGTCTCTCCGAAACGTTTTAATTAATTAATCAATGAATTAATTAAGGTGTCATGACCCGAAAGACTGAAATGTGAACCCACTGTGGATGTTGTTATGACAGGGTTCTTAGCACAAACGTACGAAAAATTAATATTCTATACAAAAAGATGCATGGCGATGCAGAGAGTTCTTCCTGTCACACTTGTTACTATCGAATTGTTTTGCTGGTCTGACATAAAAAACAGAGTTTATATTTCTAAATAATTCTGTGGTAGGCTTTGTTTTTCTATAACTGAGAATGTAGTCTATTTTAAAAGTTGTAGCCCTTTCTATGTCGTTCTATTGTGTTCTGTTTTTCTTCCCCCTGTTCTGTATGTCATAGTTTTGAAATTCATTTTTATGATTGATGTTCTTATAGTACACATTCCAGTTCTCTTTTCCTTACAAGATACAGGATATTTTCCCAGTCTCTTCATCAGATACCGAATTGCCATTTCCTGTTATGGGGGATAACGTGAGATGTTCGGTATGACAGTGTTTTTAGTCATTCGCTTGCTGTAGTGGACTACTGTGGCGACCAGCGATTGTGGTTGTATTGTCTAGGAAGTTTAATTTCTTTTTTTGTCGTCTCTCTAGTCCCAGTGACAGGTTTGTGCGTGCGTTGTCGAACTCATAGCATATAACATGAATACTGGTAATGCTGTTATCGGAGATGATAAGGTATCGTCAGCATACAGTACCTAACTACCCTAATGTTTTGCATCGTGTCACAAGGTTTATAATTTGTTGTATTCCAAATATTGCAGGAATATTTTGTAAATTGTTTCTGATGTAGGTTGTCATGGATAGCACCTCTGTTTATATGCAATGTGCGTTTTATGTGAGAAATTGTTCTGTTTAATTGTTGTAACACTTTAGCCTTTTTGCTTTCCTGTGGCCCAACAGCCCAAATCGGGCCTAGGCCGCCTCCTGTTTGGAGATTTCTAGATCACCCTCAGTTGGACACACCACAGTCGGTGAGATTCCTCTGGACAAGTGATCAGTCCCTCGCAGAGACCTCTACCAGACAACATACAAACACTCGAAGAGACAAACATCCATGCCCCCTGTGGGATTCGAACCAACGATCCCAGCATGCGCTCGGCCGAAGGCCCACGCTCGGCCACTGGGAAACATTTTAACATATTCAACATTATTAGGTATAGGAGGGACCGTCAAACGTTTTCGCAATTTTTTTTTTTTTTGGCGGGCAGCGGAATGAAGTAAACCTGTGAGAGATGGCAACACTGTATCTGGCTATGTGACGTAGTGCTCGTTCCCTATTTAACCCTTTAAACACGAAAAGCTTTCTGTCTAATAAAAAGAATCAGGGCGTACCGCGCAGTAAACACTCTCCACCTCAGTTTAAAGAGCCTATCATCTGATGACGTGTAAGGTAAAAATTGCAGATTGTTCCCAGATAAGTACAAAACACATAAACGCAATGTGAGTACCATGGAGAATTGACTAAAGTTAAGCCTGGTAGTACGTAAAGTTACCGCTAGGCTTTAAAAGGTTAATGGCATGGCGCAGAAGAACTCATTTCAGTCGCTCCAATTGGACTCGGCCGCAGGAGGCAGTGGACGGGTGTCGGTTAGTTGGATATAAGCAGTTCGGGGACGTAGATCGGCATGTCTTGTCCATTACTAACAGAAGAAAAACATTATTCGTCACAGGATACCCACGCTATGTTATGGCCCCCTCTGAGATAGTAAGCTACAAAATTATCCATAGTGAAGGGCGTGAAATGGCGTACAAGGTGTGAAACTTCATGTCAGAGGAGGACTTGCGGAAAGATGCAAATTCATTACGCTGTCTGATGAAATATTTCCATACAGACAGCTGGGAGCTGGGACGCGAGAACGTGACTAACTGGCTTGCCACTGAAAGAGGGCACCTCACTTATGACAGCACATTTTTAATAAGGAATTACCATCTGTTAAAAAAGTTAATTAGCAAAAGAAACTAATTTCTAAAACCACTACGGAATATTCACATATTATAGCAATTTAAACGAGCGAGAGCTTGTAACTTAATCTCCTGTCGGTTGCCGATTAACCAATGCCTTCTATCTACTCTTTTGCTTCATGTTTGATGTCACTAGCTCTTCAGTATGCTTGTGTGCCACAACCGAGCCTGGGGATCTAACAGAGTAGTGTTTCTGCTCATCCATTGCAACATAAGACGGAAACAGAACTACCTACCCGCCCGCATGTTGAGTAACGCTACTGGACAACGCGTCCTACCACAGTGAGATTAGCAGGCCGCCTGCTACTTACAGCAAGACAGATATCATGGAGTGGTTGGATTTCCGCAGCATCCGTTACTGAAAACATGGAACGAAAACTGAACTTACTGCAATAATTAAATTGAAGAAACCCAAATTCATGACGTTTAAATGTTTACATAGTTTTGACACAGCATGGGCACACTACTGTACATCTGCGTCCCCACCGTCCGGAGCCTAACGCAATAAAGAAAAACGGCTTTGGGGACTGTTGTAACAAAATGGGATTGCTGAAATAATTTGGCTTTTGAGCTACGGGACGTGAAGAAAAACACAAGACAAGTGGTCGTTAATAACGACGGAAGATTTGGTGTCAGTGTGCAGATATGTAAAAGGAATCGAGAAGGATTACATGGAGAATGTGCATACGATGAATAGTATTCTCGACAATTTTACCTTCTGCATCGGATCATCTGATGCTGACACAACCCACGTGATGCTGACACAACCCACGATGATGAAGATGAATGTGAAGTTCGACCATTACTATCGGATTCCGACTGCAGAATTGTGTACTTAGGTAAGGACACAGACCGGCGTTTTTAATTCAGAGAGGTGACACGCTGCCCCCACTGTTGAGGAGCGTACACACGTGTCATCGCGCAACGTATCACCATATCATGACACTCTGGACGAGACTCGTGACCACGTAACGCATCAAAAGTTGGATACGCGGTAACGTTACTGGCTTGTTGGGTGCGGTGTTGGTATTTGTCCATTACGTCAAAGAGATGACACAGTTACGGCTTGAACAAGTGTGGATGCGCACCGTGTCACGTACAGCATCGTCAGCTCCTCTCCCCTTCCTTCAATTCGTTATCATCCTCTCGTGAAGAGTGGTATAGTCAAACTGGAGTGGACTCAGGAAAGAGCCGAGCAATTTACCGGCGGGTATAAGGGAAAGGAAATAATATGGGGCCAGAAGCACCGACTGCATTTTAATAAAATGAAAAAGCAAGACGCATGGGAGGAACCGACGAAAGAAATGAACAGACTCGTCAGTGAGAGTAAAGAACACGGAAAATTCATTGTCAACACTCAGACGGGAGAAAATGAAGATGAAGAAAAGCAGTGGAACAGGAAAGATGAGTGCAGTACTTACATTTGAAATATTAATGTACTTTGGCAGTGCTTATAGTTTTTAATGAGATGAAACGATTTAATTCTGCATGCTTTGGAGATATTCACTGTATCTGAGTGAAAAACAGAAAGGAAATTAAACAATCTCAGCACATTATTTTACGGAAACACATTATAGTCTTTACCATTTTTTATAAATATGCTTTCCTTTTTGATATCTAGGCTTGATGTAATGATACGTCCATTGGAAATAAGTTTACTAACTAATGAGTTTACTAAGTGATACTTTGCTTTTATTTACAGGAAGAGATGAAGTGTACAAAAGCTCCTGGTTCGCGTAAGAAAGCCTGAGGTCCATTACGGACAAAGCCCAACCGCGATAGACGTGGAACACTGTAAGTAAAAACACATCACATATTTCAGTAATTGTGGAAATACTGAGTAAATTTCAAGGAAACTAGACCGTCCAAAAATGCGCCATCTTTACGCTCAGTCACGTTGCCACTCTTATGTTCCTCCATTTAGAGTATAAGTTGTTAATTCCTCCCTTATTTATTTCGCCTTCAAAAGTGGTTTATGTGCAACCCTTCTAATAGGAAATATAGAGGTCATATTTTCATTACTCGTGCTCTCTAAACTGCTTTCAATTACTCGACCATTTTCTTCAGACTCGAACGTCCCTGGCGGGGTATAAACTGCTGCCGAATCAAGTTGTCTTAAGGAATTATGTGAGCAAGAAATAGTCTTTACGGAAGTAGAACAAAAAAGTAGAAGGTAGAACACACCAAAGTTGCAGGAACACGCAACCTAATTAATTTGAGTACAATGAGGAATTTCAAATAACAACTGAGAATGATTTACAACATTTATTTTTTATAATATTTCAACATTCTACGTAACTAAACAATTATTATTATAAGTATGATTATTGTTATTATTGAAATGAAGTCGTGAAATATGTGACAACACAAATCGGAATATCTGCTTTATAAGGTACGGTAATGTATAATTTAATACAGTTACATGTTGTGAAAATCATATAAGTCTTGGATCTCATACCAAGGAAGTATTGAAACCGTAACGGCATTGAATAACATTCTTTTACATATGTTTTTGTAAAAGAGTCTGACAATGACCACTTGGGGTCGACACATGTAGCTGCTTTGCTAATGAGGGATTTGGATACTACTGTTTCCTGACATTCTGCACTCCAGCTTGTAAAATGTTGCTCAATGACGTCATGTATTCCATGTCGCAGCTCTTCTATATGAACGTATGAAAACAAGGCTTCTAGTGTTGTTGCTTTCAGGAAATGAGATTTTCTCTCTTCTCATTGATTGGGTTCAAAGACCGGATATTCGAAAATGTATGCGTATTCCTTGCCAGGGTTTTTTGTTCATCGGTTCTTACTGCTAAAGTTCTTGCAGTTCTGTCCCTATTCAGCTAGCACGTAAAGAGTAACAGTTTCGAGAGACCTGTTTGTTTGAGGTTTGAAATATCGTAAGGTACCGCCGAAGTTTTCTGTTTGAATATACCCAAAATACCGGTTTTTGTTATAAGCTTGTTCTTGTTGCTGTAGTTCAAACATAGGGCAACAAATGTTATGGCCGAGTGTGTAGAACCCTTAGTTCCTAACCGGAAATTCGTGGGTTTGTATCTCGTCCCCGAGATAGGCTATCCTAATTGAATTTTCGTGCTCTTCTTCAGTCCTTCCAAGCAAACACAGAGCTGGTGCTTTAAATTTGAACGGAGGCTTCTTTCTACGTCATTTCCAAGTCGTTACTCACCAGCTGTTCGACCATTTGGCAACAGGCCTATACAACCGCAGCCACACCCAGCGTTGTCAAATTACACATAAATACACAAATAAGTAGCCGAAATTGTTTGCACTGATTTCTAATTGACCTGTACCAGAATACACTGCTCTCCACTCACCATGCCTGTACCACCAGGTGAAGCTGGAGGTGAGACACAATGAGACTAAAAATGGCGGGATTTGCTGTTGTGTCGGAGTTAGTCTGAAAAACTTCCTCCCATCATTCTTTTGCTACTCACTTTTTTGTTAGCATCGAGAGAGTTCGGACGCGTTTGGCTTAAGCTGATCGCTTTAATTTCCTGGCATACTTAGGGTCTAAAATCCCACCTGTATGTTTATTCTTTTTATCTCTTCCTTGTTTCGCCATTGCCAGTCTGCTAATTTGTTTTGTTCTCTTTCTTGAGTGTATGAAATAGATACAAAATTTTAATCGCAACAACCGAAACAGAACGCAGTTTCGGAAATACAGGTATAGTAGATATGACGACAACATTAAAGGAGTAGGTTGTCGGGGGTAGGAGTGGAATAAACTGGCTCATGACGCAGTCAGATGGCGGTATGTTTTGAACACGGTGATAAAACGTGGTGTCCATAAAATTGCCAGCCTAACCAACCGCTCAGCTAACAACTTCTCTGCTAAACTGCATTAGTTCATTACAAGGGGATACATTTTTTACGATGATAGGTCCTTATGTAGTTCTGCCCTCACGCTGCTTCTGTAACTACATGTATAATTACATAACAAGCAGAAACTGCGTGACCGTGGTGAGTATTCAGATTACGCGTTTATGGTTTGTGGCACCGCGTAGTTTGATAGGGAGGTCAGACATTTCGGAAGTCCCTGCTGCCTCGACAACGTTAATAATTAACTATCAATCGACTAGGCGCCATATTGCAGAATATTTGGCTTTTATATAACTTTCTCCTTTTATAAGTGATCTTTCCACTTGCCTTTATATTTACCCATAGTCCTTTTTCCCTATTATTACATCTACCTGTCGCCTTTACTCGTGCCCCTCCTTCTGTGTTTCAGAACCGCTTATTCACACTTCGAAGTGTGGCACATTTCTTCCTCATTCCTGTAAAGAACGTGAATGAAAACAAATTCCCTGCTTTCAACAACTTTGTTATCAGCGACTGCACCGCGAGCTTTACTTCTCACCTTATTTTAAATATTTTCGCCATTTTTACGGTGAAATATGTATGTGTAAGTAACAGACGTGTTACGAAACCTAATAACGAAAATCAAAACTAGGGTTTAGCGAGGACGGCATGCTTTAATATACATCAGCTTGCTGATATATGTTGCACATCTTTTACCAATAACTAATGGAAAACATGAGCAACTTGATTGTCTATATACCTTGTTTCAACCAGTCGTGTAATTGATCTGGTTTCAGGCTCATATATAATTTGTGTTCAAACCTACTGATATAGATAAACTGTGCCTTTTATTACTCTAATGTGACAGTTGTATGCATAACGTTAAAATTATTCCTCTTTATACCGCAAATGTAATTGATTTTTAAACCTCATGTTTTACCAGTAGAGTTACTGAAGTGTCAAATCAGATGACGGTTTGTAATAAATTGCTTTGGTGTTCACGCAACGGACCTATAGTTCATAGCAATCACTGTTCTGCGGGCGCTGGATCATTGCTGTGTTCGTGTGCCACATACATAGTGTAGCCTGCAGTGTATTACAGAGGTTGTGCTGGTAATTAAGCAACAATATGCTTAAAAATTACCTGTTCATATGCCACTGGATCGAATCCCGAATTTGAACTTCTCCTACTTCGCAGACATAAGTCATCTGGGTTGTTAGCAGGGCTATGGAGTCGGAACACAAAAGCTCCGACTCCGACTCCGACTCCTCGATTTTTAAAACTTCCGACTCCGACTTCTCGATTTTTAAAACTCCGACTCCGACTCCTTCATAAAAGCTCAATATGCATTAATAACGGTAAACCTATAAGACATTTCATCGCCACTAGGTGAATCATCAGGCTACTTTTTTGACTTATAACCTATATTTAACCATAAACCTAATGGTTACTGTAGCTATCAGGGCTCTGGAGTTGGAGTATCTGGTTAAGATTTTAGACTGAGGTCGGAGTCGGTGTCGGTAGATTTTTCCCCGACACCGACTCTGACTCCACCTAAAAATTCCTTCCGACTCCGACTCCACCTAAAATTCCTTCCGACTCCGACTCCGACTCCACAGCCCTGGTTGTTAGGAAGTATCGTTGCAGTCCTTTCATCTTCAGCATCGGTCAGTTCAAGACAAGTGTAAGAATAATGCTAGTATAGTGAAACCTGTGTTGCCCAATTTCGGTTCCTTTCAAAGCCACCCAAATTATGCAAGTGGCTGACTCATGGAAACTTGTGGATCAAAAATGTGTTTCTATCAAGATGGTACAGCACTTGAATACGTAGAATAATAGCACGAAAGGGAAACCTAAATCCGTACACTACACACACTATTTTGTAAGACAATATCATTAGAAATTCAGCAACGATTTATTTGGCGAAAAATGTTTATTGAATCTCGACTGTTTTTTCTGCATCTTAGCTGCAATGTACTGTCCCTCGGTGCTATTGTATTGCCAAAAAAAGTCACCTATGAATTTACGCTGGTGGCTGAGGCATATGTAATTAAGTGAGACACAATGGTGAGGCCCGGTACGGTTAGGGAATGGCCTACTGTGATTTGTATTCACTGCGTCACTGTTGTCACTATCACTATGTTCACAACGCGAGTCTTGGTGCTGCCCTTCAACTTCCTTGAAAACTTCTCCCAGAACTTTATCTAGCTTAGAGGGCAGTTCTTCGTCTACGACGAGGTTAGCCTCACAAATTTCAATCTCATTGACTGACGGGAAGTTAGTAGGTGGAGCTGAAGTCACTTGACACTGGGGTCAACATGTTAAATACTGTGTGTCAAGTGACTTTGGCGTCGCCTGTATTTACCATTGCGCTTTTAAGAATTAAGTACTAAGAATTGTTCTGCGGTGCAAATCCTTGTGGATTGGTAGGAATTTTCAAATATTTTGGAGGAAACTTATGCTTTGAAATTCGGTGCAGAAGTATCAGGGTCCTTCGAAAAGTTTGTAATTTTTTCAGACTGTACTTCGTCATGGCGCCGGGGCAGTAATCTCCTGAACCTTTTGATAAACTTAAGCATTACTCAGAAGTTGGCTGATATGACTTAAGTTTACTTTTGTTTTTGGATTGCAGTAAGAAGGAATGAACATATAGTTCACTTCGCGATAAGTTATCAACTAATAATAGTGTTAATTCAGTTGTGGCGAAAAATTTGCTACGGAAGGCCATGTTCTGTTATGTTTAGCACGCAGCTTCATACTTCCGGAAATTTCTAAGAAGATGAAATCGTGGAAGATAATGGGAGACTTTAATTCTTTGGAACTTTATTTGGTACTCAGATTAAACTTATGGAAATCACCCACTTTGGGGATGTAAGGCGTTACTCTTTCTTCTTGGGCTGCTTGAACCTTGCAGATGGGACTGATACCTTGACCCGAGACGTCGGTAGGAACCTGCCAACCACAGCCGCGCTACATGCCAGAAGAGCGACTACCTTAGCTGTCCCGCGGCGGTAGCCTAAAATCTGGCGGAACGCTGTACGGTCTAGTAGTTAGATAGGTAAATCATACGGCATGAAAATTTCAAATATTGCAGTTTATATACTTTGGCAGAAGCATTAAAAATCTATAGGTTTGTACGGATTGTACATCGTAGAAAACGTTACGAACTGTGAAGTGTTAAACAAAGGGAAATTAGTAAATCGTATTTACACGGTCTGCCTTCTGTATGCGTCCTCTCCAACCGCAGAGTAACAATTCCTGCATACACAGTCTTGGTGGAAACGTACTTTCCTATGAACTACAACAGGACCCCACTTCTCTGTAACAACCGCCCCCTCCCTGATCGTCATAACCATAATCATCATCATCATCGCTCCCACCACCACCACCACCACCACCGCCACCACCACCACCATTATCACCAGTCTCTCATTAACACTGATTGCAAGAGTCATGGTCATTAAATTATTGCTTCTTGTGTTGCCGTTTTATCGCTTTTTGTTTCTACTCTGCCCATTACGTTATTGAACTTGCATCGTTTTTGTGGTGCTGAGTTTTTAATTTGCCCTTTTTGAAGGGATAGGCATATGTAACTACTGATTTGGCGAATGTAACTACCACCTTGGGAAACGCAATCTCTCATATCCCCTAGATTCTAGTAGCACTCGAATCGACGATAGCTTGTCAGTACAGTGACCACCCTGCAGCCCGGACGACTGAGAAATGGTGTTCCGATTCCATGCAGAGGCAAGAGGGCTTATCGACTCCGGGTTCCACACTGTCAGTGGGTGCTGGAATAAAGCGGCCGAGGCATAAAACTGACCTTTGTCATCACCTAGTGCCGCGATTGAGAATATATGGAACTATACCTTCATTCTCCTATTCTCCTTGTAATGCTGCTCAATTAAGCACACATATAACTGTCTCTACGCCTGTTCATCAGCCGCCAATTACGCCATCACGGGGCTTTTAAAGAACTTTTGAGAGGCATTTGTGTATTCATTCTATTCGAATTTCTCCGACTATTGAAGAATAAGTCACATTACACTATTCGCATATCGATTTCTCATCGTATGTCAAGTTGTATATTCCACCTTACACCGATCCCATGAGCAAATAGCGACAGGACTTTACCTATACATTATTCAAACCATTTCACTATCCACTTCTCTGAAATGAAAGACAAATAGGATGTGCAGTATATTTACATTAGAATATTTGGTTTTGACACCCCTTGGAGGGCACTGCTGTGAACGACATTTGGTAATGACGTATTTGCCATATATTACAGTTTATTTAATTTTGCTTGCTCGTATTTATGTCGAAGTTAATCGATGAATATACATCAAATTGATATCTTGTGACACAGTGGCAGAAGGCATTTCGTAATATGCATGTCTTGTGTACGTGTAGGTAGAGTGCGGTTAAGATGACGTGGCACACGGCGACGCGTGGGAGGGGAAATGAAGGGGCAATAGGAGAATGGAGCGAGTAGCCGGCATACTTATCAAGACCACGGAGTGTAGCCGCTCCAGCGCAGTACAAAATGCTACCAGCTGACCCGCACACCTCGGCTACCAGTCGCCCCCGTCAAGTCACATGGACTCGTCCGTTTCGCCGAAAGACGAAATCTGGTTTCCGCACGTGTGCCATCTAGTCTTAACTGCACTCTGAAGCTGTTCAAAAGGTTAATTAAGCACCATGCTTAAAGGCATATGGAATGCAAGTACACCTGCATGCCTCATAGCCCGAATAGTAAATGGAGCTGGGTGGTCAGCTCCAAGCTCCGGCCACGCCACCCTCAGGGAAGGAACGTATCCTATGCGTTGAATAAAGGCTGGTTAGAACCGATAGATGGTCCGGTCGCGTTAGGGAATAGAAAAACATTTTTGCCACTCCTGCGAATCGAAGTGTGTTTCCTGGGTTGTCCGTAGCGACTCATATAAAAATATGAATATGCAAACGTCTGGCCTCTTTTAGCGTGAGCGTGGCCTGGTTCTTTAGGAGAAGATGGGGTTCTCCCTTTGCACGTCACACCGCAAACAATTAACAGAGGATGTCTGAGGTACATGCATCGGCATTAATATGAGATGCCTGCATATTATGGGGTATGTAGCTCCAACCACAAAAGTAATAATTAATTTACAACACGACGTTACAAGCCTTCCAAATACTCCTGCGAGGTAGGCTGAAAAGAAACAGAAGAGCTCGGCATTTCTGCTCTGCAGCACTCAAAACCATAAATTCTATTGTAAGTGCAAACAAACTTGTAATCAGATGCTGACTTTATGTGTGCTTTACCTTTATGATCTGTGAGCCGGGACTCCTCGGTGGGTATTGCGACTAGGCTACAGGCTGCACGACCTAGGAATCGTAGTTCGACACCAACTGAGTGCTGAGTTATTTTTTCTCCAAAGTGTCCAGACATGCTATGTTTATTTCTCCGTAGTTAAAGCGGCCTAGTTGTAACGCTCACCAGTCATCTTCATCGAGTGCCATGGTTAAGAATATATGGAAGTTTACCTCCAGTCCCCTTCATGACTGGTGCGTAATTAAGCACTGGGGAAATTTTTCCTTCCTTAGATTGACCTGTTTTTCTCATCTGTCATAGAGCTCACCTACACAGTTATCATAACTGTAGTGACATGATGCGCCTAAAGTAGGCTGTAGAAAAAGTGAGTTAGGTATGCTTATTAATCATACATTAGGAATGTATGATTCCTCACCTCTTTTACCTACTCACAGTAGGTGTGGAGGTTGTTTGCTTGCACTTGATCACAATCAGTTACATAAACCACAGTCGGTAGGATTCCTCTGGGCGAGGGATCGGCCCGTCGCAGAGGCCTCTATCTGACAACACAAACACTCACAAGAGACCAACATCCATGCCCCTGGTGGGATTCGAACCCACTATCCCAGCAAGCGCTCGGCCACAGACCTGCGCCTTAGACGGCGTGGCCACTGGGATCGGCCCTTGTAAGACTTACGGAAAGTAATCCAGTGTATTTTGCTTTACTGTTGGCCTAATGAGTCGTCAATATACCTATTGACAAGCGCACCGTGGTGGTTACCCTATTAGTCCGAACATCCTGTATTAGCAGTAATGTTCTCGACTTTTACTCGGCAGGTGCTCGGTTCGAATTTCTGTCTTAAATTGGTTCTTCATAGTTTTCCTCGGTCGCTCGAGACTACTCTGCTATAATACCTCGATCAGTCCTTGAACGCTTCCTTCTAAATTCTTTCCAATGCATCACGTTTCAGTCACTCTATCATTGGACGCCGTATGAGCTTCGTCTGCGATATTGACAGTGTCATTAGAATAAGCCAAAAAATAGATATTTTTCCACTCCTTGCGTGATTTGTGGAGGAGAAGTAATTCTGGGACCACCTGTTTGAAGCCTGAAGTACACATAATAAAAAAATTAAGGTTCTACCCCACATAAATCCAATGTGCCTGTATTAAAGAAACAACACTAAGCAGGATTTGAGCTATTTAAATTTCAGCAGAGAGTACCAAGGAAGCTGATAAACGTCCATGATCGCGTTATTCCGCACCATTGGATGTCAATGATGGCTGCTTGTCCGTTACTACATGATAAGCTTTTATTTTAATTTATGGATGCATTCAAATGATGTTTATAAATTCTACTATACTTATAACGCCTGTTTAATAATTTTCAAGCGGTCTCGTTCCTTCAAGCTATAGGACAAAATTCTGCATGCATTTTTCCCTTTTCCCCAAACATATTAAACGCTTCACCCATTTTATCCTGGATGTCGTTATCATAATATTTCGTGAAGAGGACAAACTATAAAGTTCCTCGATGTGTAGTTTTCTTCATCCTTCCGTTACTTCAGCCTTGTTAGCTCCAGACGTTCATCTAAACACCCTGTTCTCGAAAACGCTCATTATAAAATACTACGGATATATATGTAGATTATGGCTTTTGCATAAGACGCCGTACGTGTCACCGATAATGTCCCAGATTTCGGTGTCTTCTTTGCTGTGTGCCATGCTGTTCGCCATTAGGACTGTGCTTCAGATAACACCGTAATAATAGAAATGCCACGTGCAATCGTTACAAACCTTCCACCTTATCGTTGAAAGTAGGAAGGAGGTGCAATTCTAGATTTATATAACTTTTAAGGCTGATTTAAAACTGTGCTGCTTGGTGAATAAGGACCTGTCTATCCGTGCCGCGTACATGGTTTGGGTGGGAAACTTTGTGGTAAAGAGACCACTTGGAAGACCCGGGAGTAGATGGGAGTGTAATAATAAAGTGGATCTTAAAGAAACTGTAAGGCATGTTGTGGGATAGATTCATCTGGTTCAGGTTAGAGACCAGTGGATGGTTATTTGCAGACCATCGGAAACTTCATATTCCACAGAATGTGGAGAATTTTGTGACTAGCTGTGCTGTTTTTGGCTTCTTATGCAGGGCTATGGTACGTGGAGTTAGTGAATGGTATGTTCTTCAGGGCTGTTAAACATGTATTTTGATGTGTCATTGCCTGTCTAAAGTTTCCGGTCTTCTGGGGCATATGCTGTGTCGTTGGGTGGCTAGTTCCTGAGGTTTCGAACAATGGTATTGCTTTCATCTTCAGGTTCTGACAGTCCAAAAGGAAACTGGATTTGGACTCTTGACCCTGCAGAGATGGCACTGCGATCTTTCGAAACGGCAGGAATTACTCTCCCAACGATGCAGCTTTACACCCCAGGAGACCTGAATTCTTAGCAACACCGCTGTGGTAACCTCAAATTCATAAGTGCGTACGTACTAGATTGCGTGTCATCACATTAAAGTAGACTGTATTGTTAATAATCTCCGACGTGGGAAACATAAATGTCGTATATTGACGTCGATATTTCAGTTTAAATGCTTGTCGATAATTCTGTTCACCGTAGCCTGCAATTTTGTGTAAAAGCGTTATTGTAATTAATGGTTATACGTATCGTTTAAAATTTGTGATTTCAGCAAATAATGTACTATTGGGGGTTGTAAGAGATGCCATTATTTTTTTAAATCACCCTCTTTAAAAACAAATTTAATATGAGTATTGTAACCAGTGGATCGGTAAGTGATTTAGCACTTTGTGAGTTACACGTAAACAACAGGGTGGATGCCAGCCCTCCGCTTTCCCTGAAGACGAAAGGAGATCCGGTGCTCTGTTCAAAGACCGGAAATCCTGTATTATTAAGTGCAACGTAACCTTGGCAGAATCCTTAGAACTGAGAAAACTTGGCTTTATTTGTTCCTGATTGCACGAATGTCCAGATTATTCTAGGCGTCTTTTTTACCTTTGCTCGTAAAATACGAGCATAAAATTCGGGTTTATATTCTGCTGGCTCCATTGTTTTGAAAGCGGACCTGCAAGTGGAAGCATCTCTAATTTAAATTTCTTTGCTTCTGGCCACAGATATTCGGCCACATTGTATTAGCCGGCTGGGGCATCAGTGTGTGTAAATCCAATTAATTCCAAAAACAGATCGTAATCCAATTTTGTCATTTAGAAAGTGTAATGAGGGGAAGACATTACCTACAACGGCTGGAGGGGGGCATCTCTAGGCAATTATGTCCACATGGCATGTCAGTCTCTATGTCTAAAAGTAACGGTCTCCTGGGATATGACGACATTGAAATTGGTAGATAAGTGCCGAAGTTTCAGACGCTTTAGAACTTCAAATATATGAATAAATATTTGTTATTTAAATATTTTATTGTTTCTGCGTGCGAATTATTCATACGGTAAGACTGGTAAAGAATAAGTTGCTAATGTTATTTCTGTGTGGAAATAATCGCTGTTTGTGAACATAATACGGATCAAATAAATACAGTGAGTTGGAAAATTAGTGTTATTGAAGGTGTAGGTATGTTAACGACTATGCTTTAAAGTGTTAAATGTGACAAATACTGAAAGTTCTTTTGCGGGTAAAGTCACTGTTTGTCAAACGACACTAGCATATACGCTTTAAGAATCCACTTTTTGCCAGCTGCAAAGTGGAAATTCTGTTTAGCTCACCAATACAGACATACCAACACTTATATTGCTATACAAAACAAAGGTGTTATACTTAATTCTAACATAACCCAACACAAATTAGGTATACGTCCTGGATTCTTTTCATTCGCGCCCTTTGCGTAAACAGGCGAATATCAGCGAGTATTGGCTTCTATGATAGGTGGAAATGTTTGCGTGATCGCGACTTGAGGAATTGTTTTACAATTTGAGAAAAATGCGTAATTGAAGGATATCTCAGTCCAACTTGCTTTGGCTACGGTTAACACCAGCGTGAAGAAACCGTATGAAAGTCATATCTCTCACGTTCTGTGGTCTGGCATTGCTGTTGGAAGTAATTAGCTAAACCAGAACATAGGCCTGGGATAGCGGGGTCTGTGTAGTGACTAGGCTACGGGTTGAAAGACAGGATTCGCGTTTCGATTTCCAGCAACAGCAGGTGATTTTTCCTATTCTCAGAACGTCAATAGCTGCTCTGGGACTTGCCGCGCCTCCTACCGGAACCATACTTCTGCCTCCTATATCCCTTTGTGGTGTGTACGGGGACAACTTTACTCTTTTTTACGTTAAACCTGAACAAAATACGACTAGCTTCTGCCCCTATCTTGAATATTAGTTTTGAAAGCCCCAGGAGCGGGGAAAACAATAGTGCCCTACGGGAATTGAAATGGAACTGAGTTTCTATAAATCCAATTTGCTCACTAGGCGTTTATCTCGCTTCAGTTTGCAGGTATAATGTAAATGTTCGCAGCCCGCCACACACACACACAGAACAGCAGTTCCGTATAAAGGATTTCGTCAGTCGTAATGGTTACCAGAGGGACACACCTCGTATGATCATTCTTAAATCTCTGTTTGGAGTAAAAAATACTTTTAAATCTACGAATAATTTTCCTTCCAGTGAATACGAAGTTATTTTTTGACGGGTTTGATGAAAATTTTTGTGCGACTTAACTAAGGAAATTTCGGTTAAGAATTACTAAGTTTTTAATTCTCTGTCACAATGTTTACTATAAACAAAACTGCTCTATTAGACAGTTCGATGTTTTGCCACACTTTCATCTTTGGTTACATCATTTTTGCAGTGAGGAGTGATCATGTCCATAAACATATTAACAAAGCAGTCATCATAATGGAGAGACACAGTGTTTTCTGTGAGACTGTAAATGAATCGCTAAATGTTGTTAGATGACATCTGTCTTTTCCAAGCGTTGACTTCAAGCTTCGGAATTATTTTGAGACATTTGGACTTTCTTAACAACGCCGTAACAAAAAACTAAACATTCTGCATGCAGCCAAGTGGTTCGCCAGAACTCTGTCGTGCTTCATTTCTTAGATTATGCCAGTTATAAGCTAAGTCTGCTGGAAAACCCAGTTGTAAAGAGTCGGCCAGACGTCGGCAGCAGCGGTGTGAGGGCGTGCGGGGCATTTCTTGACTATTCGAGCGATTATTACCATGGGATTTACTTATAAGCATAGTTAGTCTTAGGTAGTTAGTTAGTTAGTTAGTTAGTTAGTTAGTTAGTGATTAAAATAAGACGAAGGAAATTGTGCGACACTGTAAAAGTGAATTGAGTTAACCCTGTTGCTAATGTACAGGGGAAGATAATTGAGACCGGACGATAGTGGGACTTCCACAACAGGAGTGGTTTAGTTTCCGGGGTACAAGTAAAGGAGAGGGATGTACAAATGAATGGGGGAAAGATTCCATCCCCTTCCAACCCTACCACGTGCAACAACTCTCATACTGATAATCAACTTTTCTTCAATCAACAGTTGCAGACTCTGCTCGGGGGATTCCGGACCTAGATACGTCCGGCATCTCAATAGTCTAAGCTGAAACAAAGGTGGAAACAGAGACGTTGAAGAAAGATAATGCTGTCACCGTGCCTTGCGGGAATTCAAGGTGTCTTACGAAATAAAACGCTGTGAACAATATGGGATACAGCAGCAGATTTCATCCGGCTGCATGCAGAGTGTACAGGAAATGCGAAAGACGTGCACATTTGTGATACACACAGAAGAAAGATAGTACTTCTGTGCTCATATTTCCAAAACAATGTAATAAATGAAATTAGATTTTGTCAAAGCCGTGACTGTGAATGTTACTCTCTCCTGGGATGTTAAGTAGTATAGTTCAGTGCGTTTACACCAACGTTTCTGGGGCAGCTGCTACTTCCTTTTATATATTCATGACTTATGGAGGCGAAATTATCAGTGGCCCAAAATGTAGCCCGATGTTGGAGTAGGATGATCAGGAAACAATAAACTGAGCAGAGCGTGTGGAAGGAATCCGCCGTGCCGTGAAGTAAGGCACGCTTCCGGCGTTTACCTGAGGGCTGCAGAAGTCCACGAGAAGCGTGAAGACATCTGTGCCCCGACAGTGATTCGAACCGCGCACCTCTCAAGTACAGGTGGCAAGCCTCACCGCTTGAGCCAGCCTTTTTCCTTCCTCCAGCCTTAGCGTCAGGCTGCAGCAGATTCTACCACAGTCCTGTTATGTATCTACCAAGTTGCACGGTGTCACATTCAAGAAGACAGTAATAGTCATTTAAACTTGACACTGGACTGATTAAACATTGTTAAACAATTCAGGAGGCAATAAATGACATTGAAGATGGGTGAGAATTTTTTGAAGAAATTTAACCTATAATAAAGAAATTATATGAGTTTTCTTCTGTAAATGAGACGTAGGAAACAACTTATTTGGTTCGTTAACCCGAGAAACTCCGAGATCATTTTTTTTGCGTGCCTAATGTAAAATCTATGTTCGGCTTAATCGATGAACGCAATTTTCCCTTGAATTCTGTTCTAACAGTTTCATCATCATTAGGACTGTCAGAGTTGATGCAATCTGTTTGTGCCCAGTGGAGTCATTTCAGCAGAACGAAACCTTAGGAGACGTCTAAATCACTTCGAGCAGTCTATAGAGACCAGTAATATTCTCTGACGACACACGAATAAGCTTTTACAGATTTTAAGCGGTTAGCATCTGATTTTTAAGTTCCTTAGACTTCTGAATCTAGTCTTCATAGGATATATTGGTATTTTACGACTCAGGTCTTCTGGAATGTGAGGTCGTGTCGCTTTGTTAGTGTCTCCCGACCTTTCGAAAGAAGGTCGGGAGACACTAACACAGTGACCTTGCATCACTTTTCAAAATACCTGAATTTCCATTAACACCGCTGTTAAAATGTCAAATATCGCATAAGTTGGGGTGTGTTTTTATTTACAGGTTATTTAATTGTGCTGTCAGTAGCTCAGTATATGCGGGATGTAAGTGAATGATTTTTACAAACTTTTCGGAGTTGTAGGCGAGTGAAGGGGGAATATTTGCCACAGGGAACGTCTCCTTTATATAAAATAGGCGTCGATGCAGCGGCTGGAGGGTAGGCAACCCGCTAGCGCTGGATACTAAGGTTAGCCGTTTTTATAAGCTTTTATTTCATTTTCGTGATTGCTTATTAGTTGCACAGCGTGTGCGTTGATTTTAATGGTATTATTTTCAATTAATTCACAAGGTCTCTTCCAAATCGTAACCACCGACTTCACTGCAGTCATTGCGGCGATGCTCCATGTTCTGGCACACGCTTTGAAGGATCCTTTGTCTGTTGTGTACAGTTTCACACGCTCCTACATTTCTAGCTACCATATATATACTCTTCTATTTCCTTTGAGGTCTGTAAGTGAGACTCCCTGAGACTTGAGTATCAGACGATCTGAGAGATAGGTAGATAAATAGTTAGACAGGTAGATAGAGAGAGGGATGAATGGATGAAAAGATGGCCTATTATATGTAGTATCGTGAGTTCAGCTGAAAGAAATTAATTCAGAAGTGTCCACTTCTGTGTAGTCGAGATTCGAAATAGTGGATTTCAGAATGCAAAGTAACGACGCACGAAAACTGCGATGTAATTTGCCGCCTAAATGGTGACGTTGAAGGAAAACGGCCTTGGCTTGTGTAGGTTATTCCTGTCTAATTTTAAGGGTGAAAACTACAAAAACAAACTTCACAGACCTAATCCCTTACAGGAGCTGCAAGGTGGGAACGTTTTAATCATTATTTCTGGCGGGGAATAAGCCCAGAGGGCATTACTGTAGTGTGCGTAAGTACTCAGAGGATGGGCTGCATTTGTATTAACCCGGAATGTCGCTATCTTGGCCAACAACAATGAATAGATTTTAAGAACATAGGGGCTTTACTTTCTCTCTATTATATGGGCAGATCATATTGTAGACTGAGAGGATAGACGTAAAACGTTACAGGAAAAAGTAATTACATAATATGGAGCTCGAGTACTGATCGTCACCAATTATTGTTAGGCTATAAAATGAATGAGGAAGGAATTGGCGGGACATGTGGAAATCATGGGAGAGGCGTGAAGCATAAGCGGCGTTTTAATTGGGAAGAGTAAAGCAATACGTGATATAAATTTAAACTTAAATAAAACGTAAGTTTGCGGAATGGTTGTTCTGGCTCAGGAAGGAGACTAGCTTCAGGCCCTTGTGGAAAAAGTAATTAACTGTCGTGTTTCCTAAAATTTGGGAATTTTTTTATTAGCTGAGGAATTTTTCGCTGTTCAAGAAAGAGTCTGCCTCATGGCTTATAGAATCTCAGCAAGAATGTCTAATACAGAGATAGGCCTATGTAGCATTAAAGAAAGCAGTGTGTGATATTTACGTTAGACACTTAATTGGTAAGAATACTGACATTTCAGTGATGAAAACAAAAGTGCTCATTCTTTATTCTGATTACAGTTGATTTTCTTCTCTGTTACAGTGGGACTATATAGTAGGTCTAGCTGATGCTGCAGGTCTCTGTGTAATGGATAGGTCAGTTTGTAGGGAGAACAGATGGCGGCAACATTACATCATATCTCGCGAACAGCAGTAATGTCTGCATCTGACAGCTACTCCCGTCATGTGCCTGCCTGCCTGCCTGCCTGCCCGTCATTCCGCGCGAATTTGTGTCCTCAGTGTGTGCAGGCGCTGTAAATTACATGAATTAACTGTCTCCTAATCGGCCAGGGCATACAGTCCTGAATCAAGATACCGACACGAGAAACGTCACAGAAAAATAATTCCAGCTGTTTTATTGCTGGAGTCTTCACCAAGCATTGCTAAGGTGATCAAATCAAAGAGGCTAACATAGGCCAAATGTGTAGCATGTATGCGAGATCATAAGAAAATATACAAAATTTGTGGGCTTAGAAACAGAAAGAATATACCACTTTGAAGGCCTTGGCGTTTATGGTTCTTACATGAATAAGACGGGAATATGTAGACAGGAATCATTTGGCTCAGAGTGGAATAAATCAAGAACTCTTACTCCGTATCATTTTATTGTTTCTCCCTTGAAAGTCCTTTGATAATTATACATACCATTTGCTGTTACGTCCTGTGAAGAAGTTATGTATTTTGCCCACACAGTGTATTTATGTATATTTATATTTCTCATAACAAAGAGGACCCTCTTCCTTACACACAGCACTAACTGTTTAGTCTGTGTGATGCACACTGCGAGCGTTTACTGTTCGGTAGGAATATATTTTTAAATATGACTCAGATGAATGTTTCCTTCTTACACCATGCAAAATTCCCAATGAAATATTTTGCGGAAAGACGACGTGGAGAATTTTCGCTGAACGATGGAACTCGAAGCCTTCAGAACATTAATTATAATCTACTTCCTATTCAAATATGAGTGATTAAGATCTAACGACAAATTAGTTGTCCATAAAGCAACCATTAGGTCTGTAATGACTTACGCCGCATCGCGCTGGAATTTGCGGCAGGCACCTACGTTATGAAATTGCAGCTGCTGCAAAACAAAGGTCTCCGCACGACTGGCATTTTCAAAGGGACACACAGACCCGTGATCTATATGCGGCTTTCAAAATTCCGTACATGTATGATTTTATGACAAAATTATGCTGTCAGTAAGCAGAATTCATACGAAATCGGAAAATGAAAGTTTTCGCAATGTTGAACAAGGCGATTTCCGACGTACAGTGCCAGGTTACTCGTATTGGAGGCTTACTTTTGACGGTGGTCATTTTAGGACCGGTCAAGCGATACCTGGCCCGTGATGTATGGTATAAGCTAAGTCAGATGCGGCATTATTTGCTGTATAACGTGTGGACTGAAAAAGGCCTTGTAAATGCTGCGTATATGTCCGTTTAAATAGTATTTCGTTATGTCACTTCTATCAAACGCCAGCGCAAGACAATCTGATCCTCTCGTCAGACAGGATGTCGTAGCATGACGACTGTGTCTGCAGTGGTCACGCCTGCGATTTAATAAATAAAGTATGGTCATTCGCTCCGGGAGGGGTGGGGGGCCCACATCGATACAGACGGATAGACTGTCAGTGGCAGAGTGGTTTTGACTTGGAATTCGCATTCAACACCTCCATTAACACTTGTTTTCACCTGCAGCGGGAAAATTTAATTCTTATGTACGTGTTCGTATATAAACTTCATCTATGCCTACTATGTGAGCCTATTCTAACACCAACAAGAGAAAACCGTTTCCACAATGAAGAATGGGCATTTTTCTTGGCGTCACCGAAATACCAGTATCGTCTGAAATATCAATATCCTTACCACAGAAGTAACTTATATATGAGACGTTGGGAAGGAACTGCTTTATATCGAGCTGCATGACCCTGTATTAGTTACTCTTGCCCACGTCAGGAATCTGTCAATGATTACTCGGATGTCCAGCCCGTAGCCTATCTGCCAATGATCACATGGATGTCCAGCCCGTAGCCTATTTGTCAATCATTACTCGGATATCCAGCCCGTAGCCTATCTGTCAATGATTACTCCGATATCCAACCCGTAGCCTATCTGCCAATGATCACGCGGATGTCCAGCCCGTAGCCTATCTGTCAATGATTACTCGGATATCCAGCCCGTAGCCTATCTGTCAATGATTGCTCGATGTCCAGTCCGTAGCCTATCTGTCAATGATTATTCAGATGTCCAGCCCGTAGCCTATCTGCAATGATCACGCGAATGTCCAGCCCGTAGCCTGTCTGTCAATGATTACTCGGATGTCCAGCCCGTAGCCTATCTGCCAATGATCACATGGATGACCAGCCCGTAGCCTATCTGTCAACGGTTAGTTGGATGTCCAGCCCGTAGCCTATCTGCCAATGATCACGCGCATGTCCAGCCCGTAGCCTACTCTCTACACTGCCAGGCTCATGCCGTTCGCATCGTCGTTTTAAACAACCTGTTTTTATTACTGAACTATTAACAGCATACACAGTTCTGGTATATGTTATGGACATATAGGATCACCCAAAGCAAAAACGCCTGTTTGCAAGTAGACACCTCCTACTGGCACAGCGACTAAAAATTTGAGCCACATTTTTATAAACTGTTTTAGTCAGTTTATGTTATGTATTTTGTTTCGAAATTAATTACTCCAATTAAGTAATTACGTAATTCTACACTACTGAAGGACATATTATGAACGCAAAATTCTCTAGTTATTTAACCCTCGAAACATCATGTTTAGTGTAAGTGTATGTAACACCGGCTTTCTTTTTTCCACACAGAAAATGTATGTGCTGTGTGTGATTTTCGAAGTAAATAGCTACTAGTTCCCTACACATACTTCACAGATTGGTATCTCTAATGGAAGAATGCTGTTTTTTTCCAGTGAGGTGCTAAACGACTCTTTGTAAATAAGGTAGATTAATTTAAATCTTCAAAGGGCGAACAATATCCGAAATGCCTTTTCAGTAACTACGTATCTTCTTGTTCTGGAACATATTTTGTAGGCACACTATTAGTGAGTTACAAATGTACTTTTGAAGTTGATTTATGATTCCAGTCGAAAGATGTTGGATGGATATTATTTGTGGTAAAATAGATATACTGTGTGCATCAGATGGTGTATTTTAAATTTTTTAGTGTATTGATATATTTCAATAAATAGCCACTAGATTTATAGTAATATTGAACCTGGAAAGGAAAACAGTAAATTTTGACGTAAATGAAGCTGCGGTGTCAGTGTCGACCTACTCTATCGCAGAAGGCGTATTTTGCACTACGGATTCAAGTATAAGAGTTTTATTGCCCCGAATATTCATGCATACCTTATACTTACTGTCAGTTTAGTTGACCCTTGAAGCAATCAATCTGAACACTTTACGATATTTCAGTTTATACCCCACAGAAAATATTATGTCTCCAGTATAAACCACTTGCTGCTGTAGACGGGAAGAGTCAGTGTTTATCCTGAGAATCACGCGAAAGACATAGCACTTTGCAGGTCATGAAGATCTTGTAAATATTAAGGGGGGTGTTAGACATAGCAAGCACTGTGCCCCAGAGAGTTCAGTTGGAAGGACAGCATAAGCGAGATATAAGTCACAGCAGGAGCTCTGTGCTGTAGAACTGACTACAAATTATACGCTTCATTCTTCACCTCGGCGAAATTACACGAGCCATTTTGTGATAGCAGCTTAAGTCATTAGCGGGAAAGGGGAAATATTCACAAAACAGTCTTTGACATATGAAAACCTACGCACAAATGCACATTATAAGGTCAAGGCTTGCAGGTGTTTAGCGCAGACCAACAATAACCGCTTTAAAATAGTCAATGGGTTTGTAGAATACACGAAAATTCATCTTAAAGTTTGAGGAATATGTTCAGCAATAAAGTTTCTTAGCCATAAAAGTATTCGGTGGCCGCATTTCATAACCGCTGTTCTTAAATACAAGCCTTGGAAGTTTTCACGGCGACTGAAAGAAATAAAACGATGTAACATTTCTGTTTGACGACGGAGAAGGCAGTCTTTGGAACATTTCAAATTTTATCCCCAATAAAGTGGCCGTTTTACCCAAAACATTTTGTTAGAATCTGAAATTTTGAAATGAACTTGACGATCTAGTGGTTAGCACTTCTGCTTATCCTTTTAGAATTTACTGAATCAAATGGCTGCCAAGAGACAGCTATCCTTTGTCCTTACACGTATATGTCCCGGTGGCCGCGCGGTCTAAGGCGTGAGTCTGCGGCCGCTCGCTTGCTTGGGTTGCGGGTTCGAATTCCGCCAGAGGCATGGATATCTTTCTCTTGTGGGTGTTGTGTGTTGTCAGGTAGCGGCATCTACGATGAGCTGATCACTTGTTTAGTTGAATCTTACCGAGTGTGGTGTGTCTGCGTGTGATTTCGAAACCTCAATGAGGAGGCCTATGCCCACTAGGGCTGTCGAGTCGTGAAAACAAACGTACATGTAAATGTCGTGATTTGACTTCAGACTAGGCCGCGACTCTTTCTTCCACACGTCTTTTCTCGTTTCTTCTTCATGAATTAATCCATTAGCCTGTCTGTCTATTAGTAACCGAAAGCGTTGTTAAACGGTAAAGAGTGGGTAAATGAGTTTCCAAGTACTGGCATATTAGGTTTATGTAAAAATTACCTAGATTATCGTAAGTGATTGGAGGAAATGTAACTGTTGGACGTAGGCTCCATTTGAAAGTTTTAATTCGTATTTGTAAAAATACACGCTGGGGAGGACTAGAGTTTCTGGTACGCCAGCCTTAGTTTAAGCGTTGTTCGTAAAAGTTCTGTCTAGGAATTTACATGTGCAGTGGCTACGCCCATTATTAACAGGGGTCGTTAAGTTTTACTTTTGACAGGCTGTAAGTCCAGTCCCATTTAGACAACTGGTATGCAGCTGTACGCAAGGGTTTTGAGTTCTTCGCCTTCTTACCTCGACATTTGCTTGCACTTTTGTATGGCCTGTCCAGCAACCCAGCCTTGCCATCCTCTTCATACGGTGCCCCATCTTCAGTTTTCTCGAATTATTTTCTTTCTTTCTGCATGAAATCTGTCCTAATCTATTTTTACCATCTTTATTGGGGTATTTCTCTTGAAACTTTTAGCTTGAGGTTCAAAAACTTCAGTGGGATTATATCCTTGTCAATTTTTAAAATATACATGTATCATCTTACTCTGTTGTATGCTAATTTACCTTTCGTTTTATGTATTTTTAAGTTCTCTGTAATGTTTTTTAATCATCATAAATATTCTGGAAACCAGACACTTTATTTCCACTTTCATAAATTATTGGATAATTTTAAATAGAACGCTGTGACTCTTTGTGACATAACACACTTATTTTATTCACAGAACCACAGTTTAATACCAATATTCTTGCTTCACAAATATACTTACATGAAACATACATAGTTTTACTTATTTGCCAAGATTCTGTACTAAATCGTCCCTTTGCATCCATAATTTTTTTCTCATTACCACTGGTCTTTGATTAGCTCTGTTTGTTACATTACTCAAATATCTATGCATGGATCTCCCACGTAGTTTCCAACCCAGATTTTTTAAGCATTTACTTACCCTCTGAGCTGTTATCTTCCACTGCCTGCTGATTCTGTTGTCTGGTAGAAAAGGAGCCACCTTTCAAAGTTATTTGACTGAAGCAGGTAATCTGAAACATTGGCATACTTTCGCCAGAATTAACCTCACACCGCAACAGACAGTTCTAATATTGAGTTATAAAGCCCTCGCCAACCAGACCACGGTTTTCTGGGACGTGGCACTGTGTAATGTGGTAGAAAGGTAAAAGTTTTTGGATGAACCTGCTGCCTCCATCGTCAGGCTAAGGATTAACCTGAAGTGAGGGTTTCAAATTGTCGTGCACAAGTATTTTTACATATTGGTGTTACTTCCTCTCTCTTACCTAGAAGTATTCCCCGTAGTATTCTGTTCTGAAACATTTAATCCTAAATATATAACACATTCCATAGGCTGACAAGATTTCCCTGTCAGAAAATTTGTAATGTTTCGTCTTAAGTGCATGTATTCATGTAGAACGCCACGCTTCTCAACCATTTAAATTTCATTTCACATAATGCGGCTTTAGCAATGACTTATGAGAAATTAAGACCAAACGCCTTCCTTCAGTTGAAAACCATGAAGTTAACACGATCAATTAACATATGCATTTCTCCATTTTCTCTTTTCCTCCACGGAATTGTAGAGAAGAGTAGAAACAAAACAGGCATTGTACGTATAACATAACATTGTGGCGCGTTCGCTTAACCGTTGTTGCAGTGGAAGCACAACAATTCATTATGTGTATGTTGTTGAGCTGCACGTCATTCTCAACTATATAAAATGTTGAGTGGTGCATAACAATGTTTTTGAGGCAAATTTATATCGCCGGCAAAATAAAACCTGCACAGGTCTTCATGCAAAGTGCCCGATGCTACACTGAAACAAAAAAAGTTCGTTTGATCATGACCTTGTTTAGGCCTACAATATGGCTAAACAGATCACAGTGACAGATAAGTCGTCGCATATTTTGTCAGTTTTTGTTAGTGTTGCCGTAAAACGTTTTACGTGATCGGACGAAATTAATCAATTATAAAGCAAAATTTATTACATTTTATGAGTACGCGTCTGTATTCTTGTCTTAGTTATCTGGCATGCAAATCGCATCTTTTCTCCATGGCATTATATTCTCACTTGTGGCCTGTTGGCTGTATCATATTTTTTCCACATTATCTCATAAACTGGACGATTTTCGGAAAGAAAGTTATGTAACATGAAATGTGTGTTTTGATTTTCTCTACAACCTTTGTGTGAAACATTTCTCATTCTATGAAGAATTCACCGAGGTATTTATCATAAATATGCATGCTTTATCATGTGAAGTACCGGTTATTTTTGTCAGATTTTAATCAAACTTGAATTTTTCGACATATTTTCGAAAAACCCTCAAATATCAAATTGTATGAAAATCCGTTCAGTGGAAGCCGAGTTGGATGCGGACAGACAGACGGATAGACAGACATGACGAAGCAATTAGTAACTTTTCGAAATTTTGCGAATGCACCTAAAAATGGAATTTACTCAGTAATCTTGCCAACATGTACAGTAGGTGTGGCTGTTAAAGCGATGTGTAAGTGTTGTGCTCGGGTGTCTGGATGCGATTCGAAATTTCATTTTCAATCTTCCTTCCACTGCAGCGATATGCTTGTACTTTTCAACTTGAGTGTTGCTCCGGCTCTAAAATTTTACCACTATATACTGTGTTAGTGATCAGTAAGCCAATTATACGTATCTCGGGCGAAGGACAGCTACTTCTAGTACAGTATAATATCCGTCAAGCTTGAGAAAATATCAGAATCATAGAAGAACTGCGTCAGATTTTTTACCCAAGTGTTTCTGCGTTTGTTTTGTGTGTGGTGTTGTAACTGTAGCTAATTTAAGTTCATAGAGGTGAAGGTACAGCGTCTAGCTTTTGAAGTCCACGGTTTTAAACGTAACTTCTTATATTTTCATAGACATTTTCTTTACTAACTTAAGTAATTAATCTTAGTGGCTAACTGATGTCGTTACGTACTTATCTAATTTGAACTTTCTGCAGCTGTCCTAGACCACAGACATTTGAAAGGAATAACTTTCCCTAACACTTGCTTTTCACGTACACTTTGCAATTTTCTCTTATTGGATCTTTAGTTTTCCATGACTGGAACCAAACTTAGCTTACCATCTGTCACTGAGAAGATGCTGAGGCTGCCATGCTATAACACATGTAGACCCGCGTAACGCACAGGCTGTCACAAACACATTTTACCCTTAGAATGTATTAGCCGGGATAGCTCCGGCAGTGTGTTGGAATACAGGGACAGAGACATTGTTTAAGTAAGTGCTGGCATAAAGAGTGTTACTTGCTCACAAAAT